>PVJI01021489.1:0-26969 GCA_004026765.1 Micronycteris hirsuta
TGGAAATCCAAGAAGCTCAGAGAACCCCAAAGAAGTGGGACCCAAAGAGGAACACACCAAGGCACATCATAATTACATTACCCAAGATTAAGAATAAGGAGAAAATCTTGCAAGCAGCAAGAGAAAAGGAGACAGTTACCTACAAAGGAATTCCCATAAGACTGTCAGCGGATTTCTCAAAGGAGACCTTCCAAGCAAGGGGCTGGAGAGAAATATTTCAAATCATGAAAAGCAAGGACCTACAACCAAGAATAATCTATCCAGCTAAACTTTCATTTAGAATGGAAGGGCAGATAAAGTGCTTCTCAGATAAGGTCAAGTTCAAGGAGTACATCATCATGCGGACTCTACTATATGAAATGTTAAAAGGTTTTGTATGAGGACTCAGGAGCGAAGGCACTGAGGCCAGATCAGCTACCGGGAAATTCAGATGAGTCACAGCCAAGACGCTTGTGAGGTAAGCAAGCAAAATACAACCAGAGAAACAAAACAGAACCAGAGACATTGAAGTTTAGAACATTCTGGCAGTAACCAGAGGGGAGGGGGAAGGGGAGAAGGGGGACAAGGGTATTCAGGCACTGCTATAAAGGACACATGGACAAAACCAAGGGGGAGGGGGGAAGCAAGGGAGGGAGGGAGGTTTGCCTGGGGTGGGGTGGGGGGAGGGTAAATGCAGATGACTGTAATTGAACAACAATAAAATAATTTTTTTAAAAAAGGTAAGCACATTTCCTATCATTTATTTTTCCCATTACAATATGCATATTAGAGTGGGAAATAATTATAATTAATCTTTTTCCATAAAGTTGTGTCATATTTTAAATTCGATTCACTTTAACAAATTCAAAATTTTGGAAAGCAATAAGGAGAAGCCCAATGCTCCATGCTATTTAAAACATTTAAAAATATCTATTACCACAAGTGAACATTTAGAACATTAGCTTGCTAATTGGCATATTCCACTTATTTGCAAAGAACAAAAACAAGGGGGAAAAAACTCCTCTACTTCAGAGTAAAAAATGTAAGTTTCCAACAGAAATGTAACATTATTTTCACCAAAACAGAGAACAAAAACTTTTGCTCATTAAACTATAAATAACAGGAAATTTCTCAGAGCTGGCATTCTCTTCCTAATTGCAGAACCTTGCCCTCCCTCTTCCTCACTCTTCTCCCATCTTTTCTGGGGATCTGGGCAGAAAGGTAAAAGCCTGGAAAATGCTACCAAGGGTTGGCAAATATGTGTGCCAACATCAACTCACATGTAGTGTTAGAAGGAAAATAAAGCAGAAGAATCCCTCTGAATTATGACAATACCTAACAAAGTAAAAGGTATATGCCCTATAGGCTAGGAAGTTCACCCCTAAATATCTTTTGTGTTGTGCACAAGGAGCTATTTACCAGATACTGTATTACAGCAGTGTTTGTATGAGTGAAAAACTGGAAACAATCTAAATGTCCATCAATAACAGAAAAGATACCTCAATTTTCTTCTCTTTATAAAATGCAATATTAATATAGAGGTCTAAATTACATATATCCATATGGACAAATCTCAAAATATTTCAAGTAAAACAAATAGGTAGTAGAAGGGCACATAAAATTTGATAATTCTACATCTGTAAAGTCTGAAAATATTCAAAAATACAGTATTATTTATGAATATAAGCATGGAAATGATAACTAGCAAATTCAAGATAATGTAATATATACAATATGTGATACAATAAATATCATATGAGGTCTGTCTGGAAAAAGTCCAACCATTGTTAATACATCAAGAATGGTTTGTGTGACATTGATGTCAACGGGCAGCCAAGGAGAGTGGACTGGAATGCGCATGCATGAACAATGACAACTTCACTGTACTAGTCAGTGGGGGTGGTAGACTCCGTTGAGTGAGCATGTGTACTGTGTGGCCTTCGAATTCAAAATGACTGAGCAAGTAGAGCAATGAATCTGCATCAAATTTTGTACTAAGCTTGAACATTTCTCCACAGAAACTATTCAGATGATTCAGAAGGCCACAGCTATGGGCACCTAGTGATTGGCACCTTCATCATGACAACGTGCCTGCTCATGCATCACATCTTATGCAGAGTTCTTTTGGCAAAATATCAAATCACCCAGGTGACTCAGCCCCTCTATAGCACAGATTTGGCATCCTGCAACTTTTGCCTTTTCCCAAAACTAAAATCTCCTTTGAAAGGGAAGATATTTCAGACCATCAATGAGATTCAGGAAAATATGATGGGGAAGCTGATGGCAATTGGGAGAACTGTGTGAGGTCCCAAAGTGCCTGCTTTAAAGGAGACTGAGGTATCATTGTTCTACATACAGTGTTTCTTATATCTTGTACCTTCTTCAATAAATGTTTCTATTTTTCATAGTGCATGGCTGGATACTTTCTGGACAGACTTATATCATAAGAAAATGAATACCCATGTACCCCACAGCCCTGCATAAAAATATAATATTTAGGTACACTTGAAGCCCTCTGTGAGTTCATGCCCTAGCCTCCACCTTCAAAGGTAACCATTATCCTAAATTTGCTACTTGAACTTGAACATTCAGCCAGGATGATATAGTCAGGGCAATTGCCTCTTGCAAAGCATGATGCACTGGCAGGGAAGTCTGAGAGGAAATTCAAAGACTCTGTTTCTTTGTGTTAACTTGTTTTGAGGCAACCTACTGAATGAGAGAATATATTTGTGAATCATATTTCTGATAAAGGGCTAATCTCTAAAATATAGAAAGAATTAATACAATGTAATAGTAAAAGGAAATCCAAGTTCTAGCCAAGATGGAGGCGTAGGTAGACACATTGTGCCTCCTCGCAAACCAAAAGCAGGACAACAACAAATTTAAAAACAAAAAACCAGAACTGACAGAAAATCAAACTCTATGGAAGTCAGACAACGAAGGAGTTAAAGCAGAAACATTTATCCAGACTGGTAGGATGGGCAGAGATGAACTGGGTGGAGAGGATTCATGGCAAGGTGGTGGCTGGTGGCCCAAGCAAGGTGGCGGCTGGTGGCCCAGGTCAGGTGGCAGCTGGTGGACAGGGTGGTCCCACATTCTCATGCTGATAAACTGGAAGGAACAACTGGGCAGCAAGACAGACTGCACAACCCAGGGTACCAGTGTGGGTAAGTAAAGCCTCAAATCCTCTGACTGAAAATACCTGTGGGGGTTAAGTCAGCAAGAGAAACTCCCAGCCTCACAAGAGAGTTCATTGGAGAGACCCACGGGGTCCTAGAACATATACAAATGTACCCAGCCATTAATCAGCACCACAAGGGCCCAATTTGAATGTGGGTAGCAGGGGAAGTGACTGAAAACTGGCTGAGAGCAGAGTGAGCAGCACTGTTCCCTCGCAGATCCCTCGCAGACCCCTCGCAACATACAGCATCACAACGCAGTGACATGGGTTACCCCGCAATGGTGAACACCTAAGACTCTGCCCCTACCACACATTAACAGGCACTCCAAGACAGAAAAAAAAATGGCCCAAATGAAAAAGCAGATCAAAGCTTCAGAAAAAACACAACTAAGTGAGGAAGAGATAGCCAACCTATCAGAGGCACTGTTCAAAACACTGGTAATCAGGATGCTCACAGAATTGGTTGAATATGGTCACAAATTAGAGGAAAAATGAAGGCTATGAAAAGTGAAATGAAGGAAAATGTGCAGGGGAACAACAGTGATGGGAAGGAAACCAGAACTCAAATCAATGATTTAGAGAAGGAAGAAAGAAACATTCAACCAGAAAAGAATGAAGAAACAAGAAATTTTAAAAAATGATGAGAGAGTTATTAACCTCCAGGACAACTTTAAATGTTCCAACATCCAAATCCTAGGGGTGCCAGAAGGAGAAGAGGAAGAGGAAGAAATGGAAAACTTATTTGAAAAAATAATGAAGGAGAACTTCTCCAATCTAACAAAGGAAAGAGACTCCCAGGAATTCCAAGAACCTCAAAGAGTCCTCAAGAAGTTGGACCCAAGGAGAAACACACCCAGGTACACCATAATTACATTACCCAAGATTAAAGATAATGAAAGAACCTTAAAAGCAGCAAGAGAAAATGAGAGAGTTACCTACAAAGGAGTGCCCATAAGACTATCAGCTGATTTCTCAAAAGAAACTTTGCAGGCAAGAAGGGGCTGGAAAGAAGTATTTGAAGTCATGAAAGGCAAGGATCTACATCCAAGATGACTCTATCCAGCAAAGCTATCATTTAGAATGGAAGGGCAGATAATGTGCTTCCCAGATAAGGTCAAGTTAAAGGAGTTCATCATCAACCAGCCCTTATTATAGGAAATGTTAAACAGACTTATCTAAGAAAAAGAAGATGATCAAAAACTGAACAGTAAGCCCTGGCTGGTGTAGCTCAGTGGATTGAGCGCAGGCTGGGAACCAGAGGGTCCCGGTTCGATTCCCCGTCAGGGCACATGCCTGGGTTGCGGGCCAGGTCCCCGTGAGGGCCATGTGAGAGGCAACCATACATTGCTGTTTCTCTCCCTCTCTGTCTCCCTCCCTTCCCCTCTCTCTAAAATAAATAAATAAAATCTTTAAAAAAAAACACTGAACAGTAAAATGAAAACAAACTCACCGCTATTAACAACCAAACCTAAAAAAAAACAACCTAAGTAAACAACTATAACAGGAACAGAATTACAGAAATGGAGATCACATGAAGGGTTATCAGTGGACGAGAGGAGGAGGAGAGAGAGGAAAAAGGTACAGAGAATAAGAAGCATAAATGGTAGGTAGAAAATAGACAGGGGGAGGTTAAGAATAGTATAGGAAACATAGAAGCCAAAGAACTTATATGTATGACCCATGGACATGAACCAGAGGAGGAGAATGCAGGTGGGAGGGGGTGTGTAGGGCAGAGGGGAATAAAGGGGGGGGGATGGGACAACTGTAATAGCATAATCAATAAAATATATTTTAAAAATTAAAAAAAAAAGAAATCCAATTTAAAAATGGACAGAGGATCTGAGTAGATGTTTTTTTCCAAAGAAGACATTATAAATGGCCAACATACATATAAAAAGTTGCTCAACATCACTAATTATCAGGGAAACGCAAATTAAAACAACAATGAGATATCACCTCACACCAGTTAGAATGGCTGTTATCAAAAAATAACAAGCATTGGCAAGGATGTGAAAAAAAGGGAATCTTCGTGTACTGTTAGTGGGTATGTAAATTGGTATGGCCACTACAGAAAACAGTACGGAGGTTCTTCAG
The DNA here is from genome assembly GCA_004026765.1 of Micronycteris hirsuta. Classification (NCBI taxonomy): domain Eukaryota; kingdom Metazoa; phylum Chordata; class Mammalia; order Chiroptera; family Phyllostomidae; genus Micronycteris; species Micronycteris hirsuta. The sequence goes on from PVJI01021489.1 coordinate 5,255, forward strand.
AAAACTAAAAATGGAACTACCATATGATCCACCAATTCCACTTCTGGGTATTTATCTGAAAATGAAAACACTGATTTGGGGACTTCCGGCCAAGATGGAGGTGTAGGTAGACACACTGCCTCCTCGCACAACCAAAAGAAGGACAACAACAATTTAAAAGCAAAAAACAACCAGAACTGATAGAAAATTGAACTGTATGGAAGTCCGACAACCAAGGAGTTACAGAAGACACATTCATCCAGACTGGTAGGAGGGGTGAAGCTGGGCAGCCACGTGGAAAGGACTCACAGCAAGGCAGCGGCTGGCAGACCCAGCGAGGCCATGGCTGGTGGAGCAGGAGGTCCCACATTGGCATGCGGATAAAGCAACAGCTGGGGACCAAAACAGACCACACAACCCAGTGTTCCAGTGTGGGGAAATAAAGCCTCAAACCACCGATTGAAAACACCTGTGGGGGTTGTGGCAGTAGCAGGAGAAACTCCCAGCCTCACAGGAGAGGTCATTGAAGAGACTCACAGGGTACTAGAATGTACACAAGCCCACCCACGCGGGGAAACAGCACAAAAGGGCCCACTTTGCTTGCGGGTAGTGGGGGAAGTAACTGAAAGCTGGTAGAGAGCGGAGCAAGCGCCACTGTTCCCTCTCAGACCTCTTCCCCACAGACAGCATTACAACACAGTGATGTGCCTGCACCGCCCTGGTGAACATCTAAGGCTCCACCTCTTACTACGTAATAGGTACACTGAGAAAAACAAATGGCCCAAATGAAAGAACAAATCAAAGCCCCTGAAAAAATACAACTAAGCGACGAAGAGATAGCCAACATATCAGATGCATAGTTGAAAACACTGGTAATCAGGATGCCCACAGAATTGGCTGAATTTGGTTACAAACTAGATGAAAAAATGAAGGCTATGCTAAGTGAAATAAAGGAAAATGGACAGGGAACCAATAGTGATTGGAAGGAAACTGGGACTCAAATCAACGATGTGGACCAGAAGGAAGAAAGGAACATTTAACCAGAAAAGAATGAAGAAACAAGAATTCAAAAAAAATGAGGAGAGGCTTAGGAACCTCCAGGACATCTTTAAACGTTCCAACATCCAAATCATAGGGGTACCAGAAGGAGAAGAGGAAGAGCAACAAATTGAAAACTTATTTGAACAAATAATGGAGGAGAACTTCCCCAAGCTGTCAAAGGAAATAGACTTCCAGAAAGTCCAGGAAGCTCAGAGAGTCCCAAAGAACTTGGACCCAAGGAGAAACACACCCAGGCACAGCATAATTACATTACCCAAGATTAAAAATAAGGAGAGAATCTTAGAAGCAGCAAGAGAAAAGGAGACAATTACCTCCAAAGGAGTTACCATAAGACTGTCAGCTGATTTCTCAAAAGAAACCTTACAGGCAAGAAGGGGCTGGAAAGAAGTATACCAAGTCATGAAAGGCAAGGACCTACATCCAAGAATACTCTATCCAGCAAAACTTTCATTTAGAATGGGAGGGCAGATAAAGTGCTTCCCAGATAAGGTCAAGTTAAAGGAGTTCATCATCAACCAGCCCTTATTATAGGAAATGTTAAAGGGATTTATCTAATAAAAAGAAGATAAAAAATATGAACAGTAAAATGACAGCAAACTCACAGGTGTTAACAACCATACTTAAAACAAAAGCAAAAGCAAACTAAGCAAACAACTACAACAGGAACAGAACCACAGAAATGGAGATCATATGGAGGGTCATCAACAGAGGAGTGGGAGGGGGAGAGAGGGGGAGAAAGGTCCAGAAAATTAGTAGCATAAATGGTAGGTAGAAAATAGACAGGGGGAGGTTAAGAATAATGTAGGAAATGTAGAAGCCAAAGAACTTTTATGTATGACCCATGGACATGAACTAAAGGTTGGGAATTGGGTGGGAGGGGTGTGCAGGGGAATAAAGGGAGTAAAATGGGACAACTGTAATAGTATAATCAACAAAATATGAGGAAGAGCTGTGCCTCTCACTGTGGGAAATGTAGCCCAACATTTCATGTCTAAAAGAAACATCAGTGGAACGTGGGACGGCAAGCAGGCCCCACGTGTGTAAAAACGGAATTTCCTGTGGGTAAATCAGAATGGCATATTTCCTAGAGTTAAGTCTTGCTCCTGCTAAAAATATCTTCCACCCTGGATCAAAAGAACATATGCAAATACATGCCTAGCTTCCTTAGACTGGTGCTAATCCTTTCGATTTCAGCCCAAACCTGTTGTCTTTCAATTTGCATACCTCTTCTTTGAAGTGCCTTCCTGGCTGTCTATCACCTAATGCAAACCTATGTTTAGTAAATGAAGACCACTCTGAGGTAATGGACCCAGGAAAAACAATAAAAGCCTGTCAAGGCAGGGGCTGGGGTGCTCTCTCCTCTGGAGAGAGTGGCCGAGGCATTCTGGCCCGCTCCCGGGGCCGCTCCCAGGCCCCCATTCCCTCCGCTCTTCCTCGCTCCCTCTGGCCCACTCTCTCACCCTCTCACCCTCTATGGTCCGCTCATGGGGCCCCTTGCTCTGTCTCTAGCCCACTCTTGGACCCTCACTCTCCGGCCCACTCTCGGGCCATTTCTATTGGCCTCTCTCTGAGGTCGCCTAGTCCTGGCTCTTCTAGTCCTATGTACTCCATGTGAATTTATTCACACGCCTGCCATAGCATATGAATTTCACAGGATGAGATTCCCGACATCTTGTGCCCGGGACAGGGATGAAAGGCTACGAGCCCCTGCTATGGTCAACACATCAACTTGGGTGGAAACGTGTGAATAGTCCAGGTGAGTATGGACTGACGGACCGAGAACTTATCAGAAGCCATAGGATACATTGAATGCGGATAGAAACCAGTTATTTCCTGAGTTGAGATCCTCTTTGAGACTCTTTTTATGGCTACTTTTTCTTTAGTAAGCTAATAATATTAATAATAATAATAATAAAAGGTGGGCATGGACCGGAGCAGAGCGCTGGGTTTACCACCAGCCACACACGGGGACCCATGTGGTGAGAGGCACGGCTCTTCCTCAAAAATATTTTAAAAAACTCACTGATTTGAAAAATACATGCATCCACCCCTTCATGTTAAAATTGCACCATTATTTACAATAGCCATGATATGGAAACAACCTAAGTGTCCACCAATTGATGAATAGATAAAGAAGTGTGGTATATATAATAAAGTATTATTCAGTCATAAAAAGAATGAAATCTTGCAATTTTCATAAACATAGGTGGACCTTGAGGGCATTATGTTAAGTAAAATAAGTTAGACAAAGACAAATATCATATGATCTCATTTATATGTAGAATCTGATAAAGAAAAAATCCTCACAGATACACAGAACAGATTGGTGGTTACAAGAGGTGGAGGGTTGGGGTGGTGGGCAAAATGAGTAAAAGGGGGTTAAAGGTACAAATTTACCATTATAAAATAAATAAGTTGTGGAATGTAATGTACAGCATGGTGAGTATAGTTAACAATACTGTACTGCATATTTGAAAGTTGCTAAGGGAGTCTTTTTTAAAGATTTTATTTATTTACTTTTAGAGAGGGGAAGGGAGGGAGAAAGAGAGGGAGAGAAACAGCAGTGTGCAAGACATACATGGATCTGTTGCCTGTCTCATACCCCTATCCAGGGACCTGGCCTGCAACCCAGGCATGTGCCCTCACCAGGAATCAGACTAGTGACCTTTCAGTTCAATGGTAGGCACTCAGTCTACTGAGTCACACCAGCCAGGGCTAAGGGAGTAAATCTTAAAAGTTCTCATCACAAGAAAAAAAAATTTTTTTAAAGATTTTATTTTTATTTATTTTTAGAGAGAAGGGAAGGGAGGGAGAAAGAGAGGGAGAGAAACAGCAATGTATGGTTGCCTCTCACATGGCCCTCACGGGGACCTGGCCCGCAACCCAGGCATGTGCCCTGACTGGGAATCGAACCAGGACCGCTTGGTTCCCAGCCCATGCTCAATCCACTGCGCTACACCAGCCAGGGCTAAATTTTTGTAATTACATATGGTGACCGATGTTAAGTAGACTTATTGTGGTGATCATTTTGCAATGTATACAAATATTGAATCATTACATTGTATACCTGCAACTAACATAATATTATATGTCAATTATACCCCAATGAAAATAAAAAATAAACTACTCAGTATTAAAAAGGAAAGAGAAGACCTCATTTCCTCTTGTAGTGAAGGCAGCCTAGAAAAATAGGGAAGGGCCTGTACAGCCTTGCCCAGGGGAGCCAGGCCACAGCAGCTGCCCTGAGCAGATAAACAGCCCAGCTAGAAGGCTGTGGGAGGAAAGCTAGAGGCAGTGGTTAGGATGGTGAGCTGCAGCCTGACACTGTTCCTTAGAGAATCCATAGCTACCACCTGAACTAGCTCTCCACACTCCCTCACACTCCCAACCACGCACACAGACAGATACACACGCAGGTTACCACAAGTCAGTCCCAAATCACCACAGCAAAGCAAAAGGTGAGTTGGTTACAGTGAATGCTGGAATAACATAGAATTTTATAACAATGTTCTAATAAACAAAACAAACAAGCAAGCAAAACATAACCAGAGACACTGAAATAAAGAACAAACTGATAGTAACAAGAAGGGGGGATAACGGGGGAAAGAAGGGGAAGAGTCATCGAGGAACATATATAAAGGACCCATGGACAAAGCCAAAGGGGGTTAAGATTTAGGGTGGGAGGTGGGGGTGGGTAGGGCAGGGGAAAGTGGTGGGGGAAAATAGAGACAACTGTACTTGAACAACAATAAAAAAACAATGTTCATTCCCTCCTTTGAAGCAAGTAATGTACAGAAATCACAAACTCACCTCAGGTCAAACCAGTAAATGTTTCTTAAGCATTTACTATATTTCTAGCTTTGTGCCAGATATACTAGTTAAAATAAGTGTAAGATTCAGCCCTTGCCTTAAAGAAGAAACCCACAACCTTGCTGATGATGCAAGATTTAGATATGTAAAACAACTAGAAAACTAAAAACCAGTATAACTACCACATTTTATCACTTACTATGAGCTACACTCTTTACCTAGGAATTTATATACATTATCTAACTTCACCATCACAAAACTAAGCGATAAGTGCTATTACTGACATGTTACCAATGAGGAAACCAAGGCAGAGAGAGGTAGACTATCACACCCACAATTACACAGTAACCCTTACATCTGAACCTAAGTTCATGTGACCTTAAACTCTGGTAAGTTTATTTACCCAGAGCTGTCTACTGCCAGCTGAAGAAGTAGTAGTGTTGACGTGCTATGGGTAATTGGATACTGTCTTGGGCCTGGAGGAATGTGATGAATTAGACAGGAGAGGAGAGGCAAGGGTGTTCTGGAAAAGATTATAAGTGATACACAGCAGCCAAGCTGACAGCACCTAGTATGAGGGGCAAGGCTAATAAAAAAGACAAGCACAAGTTTGGAAGGAGGACGAGATAGAGCAGAATACGTAAGGAGCTCTATATTATGGAAAGCCTCACATTTAAATATCATATACATCTAAAACTCTCCTTAAGCAAGGATAAAATATAGTGAAAGAGTATTTGGGGTGGTAGTGTTCTAAATGGACTGAAAACTATTTTATTTATTTATTTATTTAAAGATTTTATTTATTTATTTTTAAAGAGAAGGGAAGGGAAAGAGAAAGAGAGGGAGAGAAACATCAAGGTGTGGTTGCCTCTCATGCGCCCCCTACTGGGGACCTGGCCTGCAACCCAGGCAGGTTCCCTGACTGGGAATCAAACTGGCAGCCCTTTGGTTCACAGCCTGCACTCAATCCACTAAGCTACACAAGCCAGGGCTGGAAACTGTTTTATAGTCATCAGACTGTCAAGAATTAGAAAGGTAGACAATATGAACTGTTGGAGAGAATATAGAGAAACAGACACCCTAGTACTTTGTTGATGGGTCAGTTAACTATCATTCTGGGTAGCAATGTGGTACTACTTGGCAAAATTAAGGATGGTATTCCCTATGATTCAAAAATCTCACCCCTAAATATATACCTCAGAGATATTTTCATGGTAGTCAATAAATGGCTATGTATGAGTATGTGTTATAGTATTTTGTATAAGTTGGAGGCAACCTAGACATCTGTGTTGATGGAATAGATAAGAAAATATAGTTTAATGGATAAGTACACTATCGTGGGTGTTAACTTCACCTTACTGCTTAGAAGCAATAAACTAGTTGTATTAACTCAGGCTGCCATAACAAAATTCCATAGACTGGGTGGCTTAAACAACAAGAATTTATCTCTCACAGTTCTGGAGATTTGAAGATTTGAATGTCCAAGATCAAGGTGCTGGTCAATTTGGTTGGCCGGTAAGGGTTCTCTATTTGGTTTGCAAACTACCAACTTCTCAATATGCCCCCACATAACAGAGAGAGAGGGGGGGAAAGAGAGAAAGAGAGAGAGAGAGAGATCGCTGTTTGGTGTCTCTTCTTAATAAGAGCACTAATCTCATCATGAGGGCCATACCCTCAAGACCTCATCTAAATAAAACCTAATTACCTCCCAAGGTCCCATGTCCAAATATTATCACACTGGGAATTAGGACTTCAACATAAATTTCAGCGGGACAAAATTCATTCCATCGCATCAGATGTACATAAAACATACTGTTAGGTGAAAAAAATGTTATCTATCACATACAATATTACTTATCAATATTATTTATATATTATTTTAAAAACAGACAAATACTATATATTTTACAAGGACAACACAGATTAAAGAATGTACATCAAAGACAGTTGTATGGAAGCCTACATAAAGTGGAGAAGGAATGATATGAGGGATCAGGAATGATGAGGAATAAAAATACATAAAACAAGAGATAGACCTTGAACAGATTAATGATGATATTGTGCCAGAAATGGAGGAATAGAATTAATTCACCTGTTTTCACCTGACATTTGTTTAAAACTGAGAGATGTCAGAGGAGTTGGATGAAAGAAGGTGAAGAGATTAGCAAAAAAAATTATACATATATATGTACATGTGTTTATATACACCTATATGTATATATATCTCACATGGTGTGTGACTATGTGTATATATATGCATATATATGTATATATATATATATATATACACATGTCTATGTGAGATATATATATATATATCTTTTGTCTTTGTCTATGTGAGAGATATATATAGATCTCACATAGACAAAAGACAGCAGTACAGTGTAGGATGATTACCAGAGGAAAAAGGGGGTTAGGAGGAGGTGGAGGTGGGCAAATGGGGGATAAATGGGGACAGAAACAGACTTTGTTGTGGGCAATGGGTGCATGATGCAGTGTGCAGGTGATGTTTTATTGAGTTGTACACTTGAAACCTGTATGGTTTGGCAAACCAATGTCACCCCAATAAATTCAATAAATAAAAAATAATAAAATAAATAAAAATAACAGATTAGAATGAGAGGTAAAAGGTAGGCAGACTAGGCAAGGTACTAGTGCAGCTAAGCAAACACAAGGTGAAAAAGGCCTGCACCAGGGTAAAGACAATGGGAATGGAAAGGAAGGAACAACATTCTTTAAAACAGGGACTCTCAAAGTATCTTTGAGGAAGAGCAAGTCTGATGTTTTCCCAAATCATTTCAGACTAATACTTTTGTAATATGCAATAAAACTAATTACAAGAAATTGAAGTGAAAACAGACATAAAAACTTACAAGCCCACCGATCATACTCTTGGATATCATGGCAATATCAAATTGCTTTATAAGTTTCTAAAGACTCCCACTGTCACAAATGCACACCACATTTGGAGTAGCACTGCTATAGTGGACATCAGGCAAAGAAACCAACACTGTGATTGGGGGTGCTAAGAAAGAAAGAGTGATGGGAGGTGACTTGAAAGTTTCATGTCAACCTCATTTCCACTTTGAAAGTGTGTGGAGGAGAAAGAAGAAAAGCAGGACTTCCAGCCAAGATGGAGGCATAGGTAGACACACTATGCCTCCTCACATAACTAAAAGAGGGAAAACAACAATTTAAAAACAAAAAACAACCAGATCCAACAGAAAATCCAACTGTTTGGAAATCCCACAACCAAGAAGTTAAAGAAGACATGTTCATCCAGACCAGTAAGCGGGGCAGAGCCAGGCAGAGAGCACACAGTGAGCTGGCAGTCTGTGGAGCGGTGGGGGCAATGCTGCAGCTGCCCCGAGAGGCCTGTGGCCAACGCACTAGTTGAAACCTGCGGCCGGTGTACCTGAAGAAGCCCATGGCTGGCCAACCTGGACCTACCAGGGCCGAGACTGGTGGACCGGGTGGTTCCTCATATGCGCTCATATAGACTGGGAGGAAAAGCTGGGTAGCAGAGCAGACCACACAGCCCACCAACCCAGGGAATAAAGCCTCAAACCACTGATTGAAAACACCTGTGGGGGTTGAGGTGGCGGTGGGAGGAACTCCCAGCATCACAAGGAGAGTTCATTGGTGAGAATCACAGGGACTTAGATCTGCACAGGCCCACCCACCCAGGTACTGGCGCAGAGGGACCCAATTTGCTTGTGGGTGTCATGCAAGGTGACTGGGAGCCCATGGAGAGCAGAGCAAGTGCCATTGTTCTGTCTCAGGCCCTGCCCCCACAGGCAGTGTCATAACACAATGACAGGGGTTACCCTGCCCTGGTGAACACCTAAGGCTCTGCCCCTTGAACTAACAGGTGCACATCAAAAGGGAAGGATGGCCCAAATGAAAGAGCAGATCAAAACTCCAGAAAAAAATACAACTAAGCCAAGAAAAGGTAGCCAACCAATCAGATGCACAGTTCAAAACACTGGTAAGAAGGATGTTCATGGGATTGGTTGAATCTGGTTGAAAATATGAAGAATACGCTAGGAGAAATGAGGGGAAATGTATAGTGAACCAATAGTGATGGGAAGGAAATTGGGACTCAAATCAATGGCATGGACCAGAAGGAAGAGAAAAACATTCAACCAGAAAGGAATGAAGAAACAAGAATTCAAAAAAATGAGGTGAGGCTTAGGAACCCCTGGGACATCTGTAAACATCTGAACATCTGGGTCATAGGGGTGCCAGAAGGAGAAGAGGAAAACCAAGGGATTGAAAGCTTATTTGAACAAATAATGAAAGAGAACTTCCCCAATCTGGCAAAGGAAGTAGACTTCCAGGAATTTCAGGAAGCTCAGAGTGTCCCAAAGAAGTTGGACCCAAAGAGGAACACAGCAAAGCACATCATAATGACATTACCCAATATTAAAAATAAGGAGAGAATCTTAGAAGCAGGAGGAGAAAAGGAGACAATCACCTACAAAGGAGTTCCCATAAGACTGTCAGCTGATTTCTCAAACGAGACCTTTCAGGCAAGAAGGGACTGGAAAGAAGTATACCAAGTCATGAAAAGCAAGGACCTACATCCAAGAATACTCTATCCAGAAAAACTTTCATTTAGAATGGAAGGGCGGTTAAAGTGCTTCTCAGATAAGATCAAGTTCAAGGAGTTCATCATCACCCAGCCTTTATTATATGAAATGTTAAAGGGATTTATCTATGATATGAAGGGATATCAACAGGGGAGTGGGAGGGGGAGGAAAAAGTACAGAGAATAAGTAGCATAAGTGATAGGTAGAAAACAGACAGGGGGAGGTTAAGAATAGTATAGGAAATGTAGAAGCCAAAGAACTTATGTGTATGACCCATGGACAAAAACTAAAGGGCGGGGAATGGGGAGGTGTGGGGCAGGAGGGGAATAGAGGGGGAGAAATGGGACAACTGTAATAGCATACTCAATAAAATAAATTTAAAAAAAAGAAAGAACCAATAAGGAGGATGAAGTACTCATCACCTGGTTCCTGCAGCTCCCAAGCATGATTCTAGTAGCACAGGCTGAGTTTCTGATTTCTGAAATTTTTAAAGAAGACTGAAACAGTGAATTGAGCCTGAAGTACCCTCAGCAAGGCTAGTCCTTCCTTTCTGGTCACCACCACAGCAGCTAGGGGAAGAAAAGGGACTGGAAGGAGCAAAGGGCAAATGAGGAGTTCCCAGCCCACCCATACACATACACAATTTCTACGAACTCTTGTCAGCATATTTTTGTTCAGCAAGTGACAATGAGTAAAAATATCATGTAACAGGGCTTTTATTTATTTTAAATATAAGATTCACCAGTACAGTGAAATTAAGGAGAAATCAAAATATATAAAATTCAGAAGGTAGTTCAAAAGAGCTCCTGCTAAACAGATGAGCAATTTATCTGTCCGAAGAGATACTTGTAAAATATTTCCAATTTTTTGCTTAGTAAAAAATTAGCCAGACATAATTCTTTAAAAGAATGTCTTTATCATGAAAGAAACTATTACTAAAACCTTTCCAAAGCCTTGTTAGTTATGAATTCACACATTCAAACTAAAAACAACAAAACACACACACATTTCTTTAAAGTTCAGTAATGTCCATTTCCATTGTCATTCTAATCAACATACCATGCAAAATTCTATTTCTGCACTATCGGAGTATTAACTTGAAATTTCAGTTCAAAATTCTATACCTTAAAAACTTATGGCTTGAAAATTTTTTTAGTATAATTTAAAAGCCCTCAAGGCATCTATTTCAAATGTTTGCCCCCCTCAACACACACAGAAGCCATTATAATCTCTTAAGACATCATGTCAACCTGCCTTTTGCCCTAGTGACTGTGAAGTGGTGCTCAGTCTCAGTGCAAAGATAATAGGTAAATGTCTTAGCAAATAGTAACATAAGGAACATACTATCTCCAGATCCAGTGCCTCTTGTTATCTCAACTCCTTGGGTCCCATCCCGCTTATGAAACCACTATTGGAAAAACAGTAGCCAAATCCAGACTTGATGTTTCACATTAAATTAATAGCTGATATCACCACCCCTTCTCTATTGCTAAATATCAGAACAGCAATTTTATCACATGTTTGGATTAATTAATGAATAATCAATAACTTGTCAGGGCCACTACAGAAACCATAAAGTTAACCTAAACTGAAAAGAAGGCTATAGTCATCAGCATGAGTTGTTTATCCATTTATTACCTCTCTTTCAGAGCTCCAGTACATTAGTCTCTTTGTCTCTTTCTAGGGTGTACTCCAAAGCCCAGATGCTTAACAACCATATGACAAAGACAGAAAGAGTGAGGTACCTCCTAAGAACATGATAGCTCTTTAGGGCCACCATGAACTAGAGGTATGTCTTTGCAGATGTGAATATCACTCCTGTAACCATAATAGCAAATGTGTAGCACTGTTCTACGTACTTTAGAATCATTAAATTCTTTTAATTCTCAGAGCAAATATTGGAGTATGCTTTATTCATTTTATAGAAGGGAAGACTCAGGCACAGAGAGTTTTAAGTAATCTTCCCAAGCTCCCTCAATTAGTGTAAGTGATGAATACAGGGTATAAACTCAATGCCCAAGCCCTTAAGCATTAGGCCTAATATTGATTTTGTCTTCTTAGAGAAAAGTAACAGACCTTCCCTTGTTTAAGTAATCAGGGTTAAATTAATACTTTTGCTTTTGGAAAACATAATAATAAAAATGATCACCATCATTACCTGGAAGGGAGGGATTAGATCAGATCATTGTACCTAGACTCAATCCCTTAAAAGCAGGACAGATATTAGAAAGTGCTGTAGAAACTCTTTTACAGCCACCAACAGATATTGGAAATTTGGAGACTGAAGAAAGTCAGTTAATAATTAAATCTTCAATGTACATTAACAATACATTTCTACTTTTCTAGGATAATAAAAAATATGATACAGAATTACCTAAAACTATCATTCTTAGATACTTCTACCTGATCAGTCTTGGTACTGGTTTGCTTCTGTTCCATGAATAGTGTTTTTTTTCTCCCTTCATATCATATTTATTTCAGAAATTTATTTTTTCTTTTCTTTTCTGCACTTTTATATAGAAAGAGAAGTCATTCAGCAAATACTGTGAACCTCCCAGAGGAAAAAAAAAACAACAAAATTGTTCCATGTATACTGAAATCTTAGGGCTCAGGAGCACAATAGCATGAAACCTAACATTACTTATTAAAGCTAAACCACTCAAAAAGAAAGCCCAAGTATAAAATTAAAAAGCCATGTTAGAGAAAATGTTAAAATTTTTAAGCTAACTTTCCTCTCTTTCCAAACATAATTTGAAAAAATGCTGTGCTCATGATGCTAAGTGATCAACTCAATATAACACTAAGATTAGTTTTATATATTTAATAATGTATTTAAATCAGTAGAGTTGAAAACAAAATTTAAATCAATAAGATCTAGACATATATGTAGCCCCTTCCTCAGAAGATTCAGATTTTTTTTCTCCAAACAACTCACTAATTGAAATAAAGAACAATTTACAGGGAAACAACAGTAGAGTGGATGAAGACAAGAATCAAATCAATGATTTGGAACACGAGGTAGCACAAAACAACCAATCAGAACAACAAGAAGAAAAAAGAATTTAAATAAACGACCACAGTGTAAGAAGCCTCTGGGATAACTTCAAGCATTCCAATATTTGCATCATAGGGGTGCCAGAAGGAGAAGAGAAAGAACAAGAAATTGGAAATCTATTTGAAAAAATAGTGAAAGAAAACTTCTTTAATTTGGTGAAGGAAATAGACATGCAAGTCCAGGAAGCACAGAAAGTCCCAAACAAGATGGATGCAGAGAGGCCCACTCAAAGACACATCATAATTAAATGCCAAAGGTTAAACATAAAGAGAGGATCTTAAAAGCACCAAGAGAAAAGAAGTTAGGAACTACAGTGGAGTTCCTATAATACTGTCAGCTGATTTCTCAAAAGGAACTTTGCAGGCTAGAAGGGTTTGGGAAGAAATATTCAAAGTCATAAAAAGCAGGGGCCTATAGCCAAGATTGCTCTACCCAGCAAGTTATCATTTAGAATAGAATAGGAGATAAAGAGCTTTCCAGACAAGAAAAAATCTAAACGAGTTCATCATTACCAAACCACTATTATATGAAATGTTAAAGGGACTTATTTAAGAAAAAGAAGAATGTCAAAACTATGAACAATAAAATGGCAAAAAATAAAATCTATCAACAATTGAATCTACAAAACAAACTAAGCAAACAAGAACAGAGACAGAATCATGGATACAGACACCATTTTGATGGTTGCCAGATGGGAGGAGAGTATGTGGGAATGAGTGAAGAGGTGAAGGGGTTCAGAAGTACAAATAGGTAGTTATAGAATGGCCATGGGGATGTAAAGTACAGTATAGTAAATGGGGTAGCCAAAGAATCTATATACATAACCCATGGACATGAACAATGGTGTGGGGATTGCCTGATGGAGTGGGGGATGCTGGGTGGAGAGGGGCAAAGGAGGAAACTTCAGAATAACTGCTGTAATGGCACAACCAATAAAATATGTATTTTTTTAAAAAGGGTCCTGGCTGGGTGGGTCATTTGATTGGAGTGTCATACCATACACCCAAAGGTTATAAATTTGATTCCCAGGCAGGGCACATACCTAGATTGTGGGTTTGATCCCAGGTCAGGGAGGGTAGAGAAGGCAACCAATCAATGTTTCTTTCTAACATCAATGTGTTTCTTTCTCTCGCTCTTGGTCTTGCTCTCCCTCTCCTTCTCCCTTACTCTCTGTCTAAAAATCAGTAAATACATTCTTGAGTGAGGATTTAAAAGAGAGAGAGAGAGAATGCTACAGACTTCCCCAAGAGTTAGTTAAAATTACTGGCTCATTGTAGTTGATTGGTGCATCCATTCCCACATTCCTTCGCCCTTGCCAGTTGCCATTTATAAGTCAGAAAAGGCTAAACACTCCACTTCTTTCCTCAGCCTCTTTTTCAGAAGTGTGTTCTTGGATTCTGGAAAAAAACTTTGTCCTCCTATTGAGCCAAGGGACAAATGTAGATGACACTGCTCCTAGCTCACCTCTCTTGCCTTGAGATATATATATGATGCCTGGAGCTACAATAGTTACTTTGGGATGATGGGCATGAAGGTGAGGATGATTGCAGAGCTACTGGCTCAGGCAAAGTTGAGACTTTAAATGTATGTCAGCAGCCACGTACTTCCAGACTTCCTGCTTGGTGAAGAAAATAAATCCTTGCTTGTTTAAGCCTCTATTGATCAGATATGCCATTATTTGCAGTAGAAAGTATTAAAAACTAATGCATTTAATCTCTAAAAGTTGTGCATTAATGGCTGTATTTTACAGAATAAGGTTAAGTGATCTAAAAGCTAATTTTCTTTATACATAGAGAAAAATAAATCTCTAAAATTTGAGCAAAACAAATATTATAATTTATCACCTTCGCTGACTTAAGGGATCTATTTGAGAGTAATTCTAGATTTATGAAGAGGGGCAACTGGTTCCACTGACAAGACTAGAAGAACAGAAAAGCCAAAGGCAGCTATGCGTTATATAGAAATGGCAGGGAGTGGTAACCACAAGTTAATGATCTGGCCTAGTACCTTCTTTATGGATATTATGAAGGAAAGTCTACCTCAAGGTAAAACCAGGGAGTTGTTCATGGGATGGAGATTCCTAAGTGTGATGTGTGTGTGTGTGTGTGTGTGTGTGTGTGTGTGTGTGTGTGTGTGTGTTTATGTTTGGAATAGGCTGAAGTGAGCTCCTTGTAACACTCCAATTCAGCACACCAGTAATAAAACCCTGGCTGTACCAGTATCTGATACAAAACTCAAAACAGAACACAGACTTGAACATAAAATGTAAAACTATAAAAAATTTAGGACAAAACATAGGTGAAAATATTCAGGATCTAGGGCTAGGCAGAGAATCTTAGACTTACACCAAAGAACACAGCCCATAAAAGGGAAAATTGATAAACTAGACCTCATCAAAATTAGAAACTTTTTGTTCTACAAAAAAGTTAACAGGATGAAAAGAGAAGCTACAGACTTGAAGGAAATATGTGCAAAGCACATCTTAGATAAAGAGTTAGTATCTGGAATGTATAAATTCTCAAAACTCAAGAGTAAAAATAATAATCCAAGTAGAAACAGGCAAATGATATAAACAGACATTTTACCAAGGTGGATATACAGATGACAAATAAGCACATGAAAAGATATTCAACTCATTAGCCATCAGAGAAATGCCAATTAAACCCACAATGAGATATCACTACACACCTGTCAGACAGCAAAAATAATAAATAGTAACAAAAATAAACACTGTCTAGGATGCGGAAAAAATAGATCACTCACACACTGCTGCTGAGAATGTAAAATGGTACATTCGCTCTCAAAAATAGCTTGGTAGTTTTTCATAAAACTAAACATGCAATTATTATACGATCTAGTAATTATATTCTTGGGCATTTATCCCAGAAAATGAAAACACATGTCCACACAAAAACCTGTACATGAATGTTTGTAGCAGCTTTATTCATAACAGCCAAAAGCTGGAGATAACCCAAATGTCCTTCAACGGGTAAATGATTAAAGAAAATGTGCTATATACATGGAATACTACTCGGCAATAAAAATGAATAAAAAACTATAAACACAACTACCTGAATAAATATACAAGGACTTATGCCAAATGGAAAACATAATCATCTCGCTCTGGCTGGTGTGGGTCAGTAGATTGACCACTGGCCTGCGATCCAAAGGGTCACCAGTTCAATTCCCAGTCAGGGTACATGCCTGGGTTGCAGGCCAGGTTCCCAGTAGGGGGTGCACAAGAGGCAACCACACATTGATGTTTCCTTCTCTTTCTCTCTCCTTTCCCCCTCTCTAAAAATAAATAAATAAAATATTTAAAATAATAATAATAATCTCAAGAGGTACCTATTTTATAATTCTGTTTATGTAACATTTTCAAAGTAATAAAATTTTAGACATGGAGAATAGAGTAGTAGTTTCCAGGAGTGAGGGATTTTGTGGCCAGATAAGGTGGGGAGTTGATGGGAAGAAGGTGGCTGTGGTTATAAACGGGCAACAAAAAAGGATCTTTGTGATAATGGAGCCATACTGTATGTTTACTGTTGTGGTGATCACAGTAACCTACACATGTGATGGAATGTATAAGCTAAGTATACACACACAAGTACAAGTAAAACTCAGGAAATCTGAATAAGATTCGTATATTATATTAATGTTAATATCCTGGTTGTGCTATTATACTAGAGTTTTGCAAAATATTACCAATGGAAACTGGGTAAAGGGTACTCTGTGATCTCTTACTACATGTGAATTTACAATCATCTCAATAAAAAATTCAATTAACAATAAAAGGAAAGAGAAGGTCCACTTTCCTTGGTAACTAGGAGAGGTTCCACTCAGGTGCCTTTATGAAGCATTAAGTATAAACATGAACCCTGATGAACAACAAATGACTAAAGTCTCAACAGAAATGAGATGGCAATAGTCCTATAAATGATAAAGCAAACATCTCTGTTTCAATTACCAAGCTCATGTGAAGAGGAAAACGCAATCTAAATCAACTGTTAAGCCATGTGAATTGATTTTATCACCCCCAAAACTCTAGGAGTTATGACCATTCTCTCCTTTGAGATGCCAAACACATAGTTAGGAAAGGAAGTAATTTGTTTAGCCTTTAACTGGCCAAGCTGGTTACTTTGTCACAATGGAGTTGCCAGGTCAAATTGAGGGGTCCTGAGGTCTGGTTAATGATGGAATAAAAATGACCACTTATCCCTTCGCTTTGGAGAGTTACACACATGTTCATACACATACACACACAGTTGGTTCTACCCTTTCTACAACTGTAGAAACAGGATAAACTTCTCAGGAAATGGCCCCCAAAAAAACCCTTGCCTCTGCACTAGTTCATATCTGGGATCCTGTTGTTGGGAGACTATTCTCCTAAGGGGTCCTGCCTGATGAATGCTCAGATAAAAATATGCTGCCTCCAGAAAAAGTCAAACTGGATGCCAACAAGGAAAAAAATCATGGCACAATAGGCCCCAGAGAGGCTTTGAGTTGCAACTTGCATGGTATATCTTCATGCTCTCCTGGCCACTTCATCTAAGCCATGTACCCTGAGAGACTTATAACCTATTTAAGCCACAAAAGCAAATTATTTTCTTCTTATTCTATATTCACTCTTGCTAAAATAAGAAATATGTATTTTGTTCCACAGCAGTGGTGGAAGACACAAACAAGGAGCTAATCCTAGAGATGATTCTCCCAAGCTACGCTTTTATCCCATCTAGTTTTTGAGCATGGCTGCTACAGGCACACAGGGCAGCTGACAGGTACCTATTAAGGGCTTGCCCTGGGTAAGGAAGGGTAACTCAAAGAGCAATCAGTTACAGTTTACCACTCTGCCAAAGAATATTGCAATCACACAAAACACAACACAGGAAATAAGGCAGTAAATGAGTGGTCTAGACCATATGAGTGTTCAGGGTTATATAGACAAAGAGATGGCTCCTGCTGAGGTGATGAGGGAAGGCTTTAATGAGGAGAGGGGATTACAGCCAAGTTTCCAGGGAAGGCCAGGATCTGGATGAAAAGAGGAAGAGAATGCTGTCAGGGAAGGGGGTAGGTAAACCAATAATTGAGTGGAAATGTAACAAAATATATTCAAAGGACAGTCAGTGAGCATGCTGGCTTAACTGGAGTATTAGTCTTGTTTTCCATTATGAAAAACAAGATTGTTTAGAAAGAATGGTACTGTTTGAGTATTTTAAAATGATGATGTACTCATGTGTCACTGTTACAATTAAAAAACACAGCCAAAAAGTTTTTAAAGAAAGGAATACTAGGGCTCAGGAGAGCATCTAGAGTCACAGGTACTGAGTCTGTGGCTGGTGGGGCAATGTTTGCTGACTCCCAACAGCCATTATTTATTCCCTTTTCTCTTTCCCAGCTCCAAAAATAGACAATGAAAAATCAAGTATCCTTGTAGCAAAGGATAGCCATGTGACTCAATTTTAGACAATAATATAGAAGGGGGAAAGTTAATGAGGGGCTGGGAAACACTTTGTTTTCTGATATGAAAGCCCTTTTCCCTCCCTTTCCTTCCCGCTTATCTTGAACATGGTCATAAGAAGTTGTGATATCTGGAACTGAGGTAACCATCTCACAACCATGAGGACACACGTTTAAGAAAGAAAAAAGCCTATTCTGAAGAAGGCAGAATTTAGAGATAAAAAGAGTCTGAGTTATGCCCTGGCTGGTATGGCTCAGTGGATTGAGTGGCGGGCTACGAACTGAAGAGTTGCCAGTTCAATTCCCAGTCAGGATACATGCCTGGGTTGCAGGCCAGGTCCCCAGTAGGGGGCACATGAGAGGCAACCTCACATTGATGTTTACTCTCCCTTTTTCTCCTTCCCTTCCTCTCTTTCTAAAAATAAATGAAAATTTAAAAGAAAGAGTCTGAGTTATTTATGACATTCATCAGCCACTGTCTAAACCTGACAGTGACACACCTCTATATCTGAACCTGATCATGTCAGTCAGTAAAAAAAAAACTTAATTTTTAAGTCTCATATAAAATTGTGTTTTAGGCTATATTTTCATTCATGTTACTTTGTCATATGGTTTTAATGACTTTACTTATTTAATATTGTCAACATATTTTCATGTTGTAAGTGGCATTAATTGAAATGAATTCACAACCTTTATTTAAATTAAATCAATTGAGTGTACTTTTTGAAAAAATAAATCCCATCTTGTATTAAAACAATTACTGAACAGAAATGTATTATGCTGCCCTAAGAATTTTATAAGTGTATAAAAAGAAAAGAAAGGTAAGCTAAGCTTAACTACTTGTTTCTACAGAAAATCTGGCTAAATGTTATTTTTTGTTTTAAATAGGGGAGAAAATTACTCTTGCTCATATGACATATCCCATCTCCTACCTGATAGCACTATGTAATAATAGAAGCCTATGAGAGGATTCTTAGGCTTACTCAGATAAGGGACAAAGGGGGAAAATCAAGTACGAAATTTTACCATAAGAAAAAATACCCTAAAGTTTCCTCTACTACACTCCTATTTGCATTAGAGTTAATATCCATTGTGGCATAGGGAAACTACACATAGTAAGGAATAAGTTGGCCAAAATCAACAAATCCACTGAACACTATTACTCTTTACTCAAAAGAGAACATTATTGGATCATTATATCTACAACCCATGGATTATACTAACATATCATGTGTTGTAGAAATCATTTTTACATAGGAGTTCCCTGAGACCTGAATATTATTTCAAAGTTTCCTCTGGAGTAAAAAGATTAAGATTTGGGGTGATGAAAATCTGTTGGAAGTAGTTGGAGGTGATAGTTGCAAAGCATTGTGAATATACTAAATGCCACTGAAATGTACACTTTTAAATGGTTAATGGTGAATAGGATCTGTTGAGGCATCCTAAAGGGTGAGACCTAGATCTGGTCTTTAAGGAAGTTGAAGATCTGAATTTAAAATAGAGGCAAGAATTGGTGAGATAGCTATAATGGTTTTCAAATTCAAAGTACAACTGCAATAACAAATAGATTTTAGAAGGGATGGAAACAAGTTTTCCAAGCAAACGGACAAGAAAAAAGAGCTGGGGTAGCAATACTCATATCAGACAAAATAGACTTCCAAAAAAGGGCCATAAAGAGAGATCCAGAAGGACACTTTATAATACTCAAGGGAAGAATCCACCAAGAAGACATAAATATTGTAAATATATATGCACCCAACACAGGAGCACCCAAATACATAAAGAAAATCTTGGAGGACTTTAACAAGGACATTGATAGCAACACAATTATAGTAGGGGACTTCAACACCCCACTGTCAAAAATGGACAGATCCTCCAAACAAAATATCAGCAAAGACACTGTGGCACTGAACAATGCCCTAGAAGAAATGGACTTAATTAATAATATATAGGGCCCTTCACCCCAAAGAAGCTAAATATACATTCTTTTCAAATGCACATGGAACATTTTTAAAAAGAGACCATATGATAGGACACAAAACAAGCCTCAACAAATTCAAGAAAATTGAAATCATACCAAGTATTTTCTCTGACCACAAGGGACTGAAATTAGAAAACAACCCAAAGGAAAAAACCCCAAAACGCTCAAAATCATGGACACTGAATAGCATGCTGTTAAACAATGAATGGGTCAAGGACGAGATTAGGGAAGAAATCAAAAAGTTCTTGAAACAAATTAAAATGAACTGACAACAGCCCATAACTTATGGGACACAGCGAAGGCAGTCCTCAGAGGGAAGTTCATAGCAATACAGGCCTACCTAAAAAAAAAAAACAGAAACAGTTTACACAAACAACCTAACCCTAAGCCTACAAGAACTCGAGGAACAACAGCAAAGACAACCCAGAGCAAGTAGAAGGAAGGAAATAACCAAGGTCAGATGAGAATTAAATGACTGAGAGACTAAAAGGACAATTATAAGGATCAATGAATCCAGGAGCTGGTTTTTGAAAAGATAAACAAAATAGACAAGTCTTTAAGCAGGCTCATCAAGAAAAAAAGAGAGAGGACCCAAATAAACTCAATCAGAAATGAAAGAGGAGATATTACAACTGATGCCACAGAAATACAAAGGATTATAAGTCACTACTACGAAGAACTGTATGCCAAGATATATGAAAACCTAGGAGAAATGGACAAATTTTTAGAAAAATATAATCCACCAAAACTCAATAAAAAACAGAAAGCCTGAACCAACCAATAACAGTGGAAGAAATTAAAGCAGTTATCAAAAAACTCCCAACACACAAAAGCCCTGGACCAGATGGTTTCACAGGAGAATTCTACAAAGCATTTAAGGAGGAACTAACACCTATCCTTCACAGACTATTTCAAAAAATCCGAAATGATGGAAGACTCCCAAACTCTTTTTATGATGCCAGCATCATCCTAATCCCAAAACCAGAAAAAGACACAACAAAGAAAGAAAACTTCAGGCCAATATCAGTGATGAACATTAACGCTAAAATTCTCAACAAAATATTAGCAAACCGCATCCAGCAATACATCAAAAAGATCATTCACCATGACCAAGTAGGTTTCATCCCAGGGACACAAGGATGGTACAACATTCGCAAAACAATAAGCGTAATACATCACATAAACCAAAGCAAAGACAAAAATCACGTGCTCATATCAATAGATGCAGAAAAAGCATTCGATAAGGTACAGCATCCATTTATGATAAAAACACTTAGCAAAGTGGGAATAGAGGGAGCATTCCTCAACATAATAAAGGCCATATATGAGAAAGCTACAGTCAACATTATACTCAATGGACAAAAACTAAAATCTTTCCCACTAAGATCAGGAACAAGACAAGGTTGCCCACTATCACCACTTCTATTCAACATAGTTCTGCAAGTTTTGGTCATAGAAATCAGACAAGAAAAGGAAATAAAAGGCATCCAAATTGGAAAGGAGGAGACCAAACTGTCGCTGTTTGTAGATGACATGATAGTATACTTAGAAAATCCTATAGACTCTGTCAAAAAACTACTCGATCTAATAATTGAATTTGGCAAGACAGCAGGATATAAAGTCAATATCCAGAAATCAAAGGCATTCTTGTATGCCAACAGTGAAACAGCAGAAACAGAAATCAGGAAAAAAATCCCATTTGATATAGCAACAAAAAAAATAAAATACCTGGGAATAAACCTAACCAAGGAGGTAAAAGACCTGTACTCAGAAAACTAC
>PVJI01021490.1:0-26981 GCA_004026765.1 Micronycteris hirsuta
CTTATTTGATGATGTTATTTCACATATGTTACCTTAAATAATAACCATTTGGGGGAACAACTGTCAGTCTGTTATTCAGAAAAAGACAGCATTTGTGAAGACACAGCTATGTGTGAAGTGTCATGGCACACTCAGCAAGTAGAAAGAGATAATAAATGATCTAGTCTTAAGGGGTTTTAGTAACAAGGATAAATTATTTACTCATCTTATACAGAAAAAAAAAAAAAATCCTGCCCTGCCTGATGTAGCTCAGTGGATTGAGCATGGGCTGCAAACCAAAGGGTTGCTGGTTCGATTCCCAGTCAGGGCACATGCCTGCGTTGTGGGCCAGGTCCCCAGTGGGGGCCATGCGAGAGGCAACCACACAGTGACATTTCTCTTCCTCTCTTTCTCACTCCCTTTCCCTCTCTCTAAAAATAAATAAAATCTTTTTAAAACTCCTGAAGTTCAGAGAGATTATATTGCTCAATCTCAAATAAAAATAAATAATAATAATGAAAAAATCAACTGTGAAATTCCTCTGGAAAGTAGAAGTAGAAGGGTTTTGCTTCCACAAGAGAAGAACACTGCGTGTCTGAGTGAGAAGGAAGCTGAAAGACAGCGGAGTATGAAGACGGAAATACTGGTCGTTTGGAAGAGACACATTAAGAAGGATTCGAGACTGGAATTGCTACATCACCCTCACACATGAATCTTGTCCCAGTATTCCTCCTACGGCCTTCTTTCTTTTTCTTAATAAAAAAACAAATGCATAAAGCATATCCTTTCCTCTCTAATTCTAGTCCTGTCGTTTTCTGAAAAACTACAAGGTTCAATAACATTGAACATTGCTTGAAGGCAAAAAATAGATTAATTCATACCAGGGAAACAATCACCACAGGATTCCTCTCATGAAAATCATTAGCACTGGGATGGATTTTATTTGTCCTAAAAGCCATTCTGGGAGGGAAGGCTCCCAGTAACATTTAAGAAAAGACAGCATTAACCCGATACTAACTTGAATTCATTGCTGTACTTCTGATCCATAATGTTTGAAGCATCAATTATCTCTTTTGTGAGAAAAAGAGTGTATTTATGACCCATGACAGCAAAGACAACTGTCTCCCTTTAATAGTCATCTGGACAAGTTTATTTTTCTTACTGAATCCTTTCATTGTGCTTCTTAATCAGACGTTCAGACCCTTAAATTCTGGTAAGTGCCCTGCTCTCTTTCTTTCTCACCCCGCCCTCACTTCCCCTGCAATCAATAATCACTACAGCATGTGCCTTTTCTTTGTAAAAATATTAATGCAAAAGTCTCCGTGTAAGAACTTAGGATTGCTGTGCTCTGCAAGGCAGCCTTTCCTCTTTCTTCCCTTCTCCCAAAACCTCCTCTTAGTAGCAGATGTTAATTAACTCTAGCCTAAATGGTAAAACTTCAAATTATGTTTTATAAAAAAGTATTTTTGTAATTGTCCAAAGGAAAAAGGCATTGACATTGTTGTTTGTTTTATAATTTAGTATTTTCCAACAAACAATTTGCTCTTAATGTCGAAGTATAAATCATTTAATAATCAGATAACTTGTTATAATTTCAATGTGATTAATAGTTAGAAATCTGTTGATGTAGGATTTATTTTTCCCCTAAATTAAGTAGATAAAGAAATGAGCTCCAAAGTAGTACATGGGAATATAGGAGGAAAACAGTAGAACTTCTGTTTCTACTTACTCTTTTATTTAAAAAATATATTAAAACTCATTCTTTTTAAAATTGGTGTTCAGTTGACATGTTGCATCGGCTTTAGGTGTAAAACACAGTGACTTAACATTTACATACATTTTGAAGTGATTATCATGACAAGTCTAGTAACCATCTGTCACTAGGACATTGTTGACTGTGTTCCTTATGCTGTACATGACATCCTGTGATTTACTCAGTTTATAACTGGAAATTTGTACCTCTCAATCCCCTTTACTTCTTTTAGCACAACCTCTCCACCCCTTTCTTTTTTTCTGAATATATAATTTGGCACTCATTCCTAGTACTTCAATTAAAATATGGCCTTTGTTAAAGTTCTAATTCAGTGTTTTACTTTTTGTTATGGAGATATAGCTAAATATGTTAAAATTCTCACTTTTAAAATAAAAACTAGAAAGCACATTTTAGCTTTTAGCCACATACTAGGTTTATGCTTAGGTGACATTATACCTATACAGCTGAACTCAATTTAATTTAGAACCCTTCATTTTGCTCAATATCTCTTGTTTCAAATTTTTAGAAAACTCAGTTTTTATATGCAACATGGATATGTGCTACATAATTGTATTTTGGACAATGTCAGATCACATATATGACAATGGTTCCATAAGATTATAGTGAGGCTGAAACATTCCCATCACTTAATGACCTGTAGTCATCCTAAAGTCATGGCATAACGCATCACTCATGTGTTTGTGGTGGTGCTGGTGTGAACAAATACTGTGCTATCAGTGGTATAAAAGTACAAAAACTTTTCTATGTTTAACTAGGTTTAATACACAAATACCTACCATTGTGTCACAACTGCCTACAGTATTGTGCACGTTAGTAGCCTAGTAACAACATGCTACACACTATAGCCTAGGAGTGCAGTGGGCTACACCATTTAGATTTGTGTAGTGCACTCTATAATGTTCACATGATGATGGAATTGCCCGATGGTGCATTTCTCAGAACGTATACCTGTCACGAAGCAGCACATGATTATTCAAGCAATTATGAATCTTCCTCAATAGTCTTCCCTACTTTTTCCTTCTCTTGGATGTGATCTAAATGTTATGAGTGTGGCTAGGATGGCTTATTTGTTGCCCCGGCATCATGGGAAAAGTCTTTTCTACCATTGCTGTTTGTCCGTACCGGCCTCCACCAAGAGTCACTCACTTTGCCTGGTCTCTGTCATTGTTTTCTGGTATCTACTGCCAATGTCCATGATCCTCCCTGGAGTTTTGGCACCCAGGAATATGTCTCCCTGTGATCTATAGATCTTTGGTTCTGCTTACTTGTTCTTAGGGAGTACCATACTCTTTTAACTGGACGTAGGGAACTTTCATAGACATTCCTAGATAGTAATGGGACACAAAGACCCTCTGAATCTGACTTCAGGCCCATTCCTTTTGGCCCCACGCTTTTCCATTGTTAGACTAAACACCCAGAATTTAGTCTGGACATGGCTAGTTTCTCTGTGCTACAGGCTGGAAAGCAGAGCACAAGCTCCACCTGTCTCAGAGCCTGCTAAACTTCCTCCCGTGCCTCCCTTTTGCAATCTGTCCTAGAGAAGACATTGGGTCCTCTCTATGGGTATCAAAAAAACATCTAAAGGTTTAGTAACATATTTTCAAAATCTCTCTCTCTCCCCACCAGACTGATTCTACTATTTTCAACATTTCAACTTTTACTATATAAAAATAATTTTTATATAATTTATATACTTCCTTTCTGATGTGGTTTAAGAATAATCTTTCTTTTCTGAAGATTGCTAGTCATTTAACAGTACGGACCCACCCCAATCCCTTTGTCTACTAAACTTCTGATGTTTTCAGTAGAGATTCTCGTCTATACCAAGTATGTTCTATGTCTTAAAAATATGTAGAGAAATTTAATTGATTCTTTGTTTTAGTCTGTGTCAACCCTTTCCATGATATAATGAATGTCATTGACTCACTGGGCAAATGGCCTTAGGGTGGTGAGAACTTTTGCTCTCTATAAGAAAAAAAAAAAAAAAAAAAAAACCTTAGTTATTATCCCAAAGCATTATTAAGTAAATATTAGATTAATTTGCAAATTTACTATTCTCTTGGCAAGTAAAATACGTATTTTCTGGGTGGAGACAGAGTCTACTTAAGTATTTCAATTATTTTTAGGAATAATAAACCTACTTTTTTGGTAAAAAATAATGATATTGATCTTTACTCCCAAATGGTCTGAGACCTTGTAGTCGCACCAGGTAAGACAGTATTTGCAATGCTAGTGTTGTGGGACCTTGCTAAACCATTTATAAACCAATCGAAGTGCTGGATAAAGTTCTTAACATTTCAGGGACATATCCTAATCTTCAATTACCTAGATCTGGATAAATAATCAGAATTGTTTATCCAGATCTAGGTAATAATATGCTTGACAATGTATGTGAGTATTCTATTAGTAAAATTTAAGTTCTGTTCTATTCTTAAAATAGAACAACAAATTCTACTACAGCCAAATGCTATAACATGAAATTTTCAGAAGTGTACTTATTTCAAGTAATATCAAATATAACTGAATTCTAGTACAGTAAAAATTTCAGTAAGTCCCTCAATACAGTGGTCGGATTTGGAATAAAACATGGTACTTGAACAGGATGTTTTGTCTCCTGCTTCTGTACTATATCCACCTTTCCAGCTTTAAACAACAGATCTGCATGGCCAATGCTCTAGGTGAGTGGATTTTAATTTTTAAACAGAGTATACAATGTCATTGAAGTTTTCTTCCATTTGTAGTACATCACTTCACACCTCTTTTGATGAAAGAAAAAAATTGACAATGAATCTGATTGACTCTATTTTTCTATGGATTGACAATTGTACTGTAGATATCAAAGTTTCCCTCACAGACTCTTTGATGCAAATCTCAGTAGCATTGTGAGGTGATCAGTTATGTTGTCTGTCTTGGTGATAATCAATCTGAATTGGGAATGAGCCAGCTTTCTTATCATTATTATGAGATTCCTCAATTACCTTGCAGCTATGATAAATACCAGCATTCACATTTTTAAAAGAACCTTTTTCAAAATTGTATTCCCACACTTTTACTTTAATACTAAATAGAATCAAGCTTATCTCTGTAGTCATCTACCTTCCTAAAGTAAAAACAGAAAACCAGTCATGGGCTGTAGTCTCATCGTGTAGACTTGTCTCTCTCTGCCATCTCTCATAACGACCCTGGTCCTGACCAAGGGGCTCCGTGACACTTACCACTCACTCTGAACTGGTCCTTTTGTTCTTGTTTTATCCTCGTCATGAGAGAGAAGTGCAGTCATTTATGAGTCTTCATTACATTATTTTCAGTATGTTGGAAGTGCGAGCGGCATCTTTTGTTCTTTTCCATCTGTAAGACATATGCCATCACTAGTTCATGCCTGGAATGCATTTTCTAAAGCATGACTTCATTAGAATATACGCTAAGCTTGAAAATAATCTCCTAAATAAAGCTAAATAGATAACTGTATAAAGCTGCCTATTGTAATGATTTTAATGTTTCTACTAAACCAAAAATAATCAAATTAAAATATTCATTTTGTTTTTATAATGCATAAGGCACTACACTAATTACTGGGGAAAGAACGCTAAGTTATTGCCCTGTGAAGAGTTCATATTCATTCTAATGAGAAAGGCAAGCCCAGTACAAAACAAACCAAAGCTCTTTTTCAAGTCAAATGAGACAGACAGGTGATTTAGCTCACTTCAAGGAAACTCAGTAGAACTCGGGAAATCAGGAGAGGCTTTATAAAAGGAGCATCCTCTGAGATGGACTTTGAACATACATCGGGAGTACAATTCCAGTCCCCACGTAATTTGGTTATATGAGTGAGCACTAGCTGATTGAATAGGAAGAATAGAAGCGTCACTTTTAGGACTGGCCTAGTAGAGCATTAACTACTTAATGTTGTTCTTTCTTCTAATAGGAGTAAAGAAGAAGCCCGTGGGGTGACTTGGAAGCCATATGTGGGAGAGCCTCCAACTTTCTAAATGGCTGTGTGAAAGAAGACTACACGGCCAATGGATTGCCTACTGACCACTGTGTCATAAGCAAGCAATTAATACGTGTTTGAATTATGATGTGTTTTAGGGTATATTTATAACAGCAGCTAGTTTATCATAATTAGTACAAATTGGAAAAATTCTAATACATGATACTAGATGTAAGAGTGGATAGTATTATTCTGGTAGAGAAAATAGTATGCGCAAGGAAATGAAATTAGAACAATGTGGCATTTATCTATGGTGGTCCAGCAGTCCAGCTGAGCTGGCATAGAAGTCATAAATAGGGAAAAAGTTAAAAAAAGATTCAAAAAGTGGAATAAGTCCAATTGGGAAGGACACTCAGATATATGAAAGTACATATTTTTTCCTCATTCAAATTCCCATTCATCCATTTTCTCCATTTCCCCTTTGTCTCAAAGTACTTATAATCAAGTGCAGATGTCTGAATACAGTTGTGACTAACTGTTACTGTTTTTTTTTTTTTTGCATTGTTGTATGCTCCTTTCTTTTCCAGTTTGACTTGCAATGCCCAGTCCAACCAACATGATTTAGAGAAACACGTATACATGATTGTTTGAATATCCCAAAGGCCCACAGAAAGGTGGTTAAAGAAATTGAGCCAGAATCATCCCTATTTGAGATATCTTCCTTGATTTCCTTGTCTCATTCTCATCCAGGAATTGGGGTTAAACTGGATCTACAAGCATTTTTCCCCAGTGTCTAGTGGGATTTCATTTCCCCAGAAGTGTCCTTCTAGTTCAGATTGGCCATCATGTCAGTGTCAATAGTTATTTACATGAAATGTTTCTAAGTGATGTCAATTGAAAATTACTTTCAGTTTTCTTTTAGCAGGTTATTAGTGTTAATGGTGAAAACACTCACTAAATTGAACATACAAAGATGTCGAGATAAATACTTTCATATATTAACTAATTTAACCCTCATTACAATCTTTTGAGGCAGATTCTATTATATGCCCCTATTTTACAGATCCAGAAGCTGAGGAATTCAGAGAAAGTTGACTTGCTGTGTTGTTTATGAGAGCTGACAAAGAACAATCAGGACTTGGGCTCAGGCAGGCTGAGTGCCTAGCCCCAGCCAAGCTCATAAAGCCACTGCTGGTAGAGACTAGTCACATGCACAGCGACCAGTTCCCTCCTGTTGAGCACACAGGAAGATGGCATTCCCCAGTCTCCTTTCTAGTCAGGTTGGGGTCAAGCGATTGCTTCTGGAAAGAAACCAAGAAAGTCATAAAATGCCATGCAGACTCTCCTTCCTCGGTGCTCTCCTAACTGGCTTCCTGAGGAGACAGGACCCCAGGCAGGGCTCTGAGGAAGCCATGAAACACTGCGGCAAAACCAGGTACAAGAAGCCGTGACTCCTGAATTACGGGGAAGAGCATCTGTCAAATACCAAATTAAACTGTGAGGAAAGCACAACATAAACCTTCATGTATTCAGCACTGATCATCTCGAACTGTTCGCTATAACACTTAGTGTTAATTATGGAAAAATTATGCAGTTTACGTGATATAAAAACAACTCAAAATTTGAGTTCTTTAATTTCAGTATATTATGTTTAGCTTTCTGCCTTTTATATTTTTTCTTAGAAAATATATCCAGTTATTTCCTTCTTCATATCTTTCATTGTCATTGTTTCTCCTAGCAATATCCTCTGGGGGAAAAAAGTCTTCAGGTTCTACGATATGTATGCAACTATCCCTCTGCTTATGAACCACTGTCCTGTTTGAAATACTGGCACAGCTTCTCTACTGCAAATGCCTCAGTTAATGACTGAGTTAAAATCCAGTTCCAAAAAAGGATTCTGTAAATTATAGTACAGGTAATTCTAGTTTGGTCTTGGAATCTTGTGATAATTTCTAGAAATTTGCAACCTCTATAATTGTTAGAAGAATTTTGATTTTCAAATACGTTTCTACCTTTTCTTCTACTTATCTTTCTTTTAGTAGCTGTTAACAATATACTATATGAAAATAGTAGTGAAACTCAAACTGCTTGTCAGAAAAATGTAAGAGAGAAAATGAACCTCATGTGTATTCTTTCGTGACCACACAGAAATTCAAGCAATTTGTCTGTTGAGCTATTCATTTGGAGGGGTAATTAAAAAACAAAACAAAACAGAAAAATAAAGCTCCTCTAGGCCGCACGCTCCTAATTTCCATTTGCCCTGACTTTCCCCATAAGAATATGGTAACTCATGCACAGCTGAATTAGAATCCTCTTAATGTACACATACATTATAAATATTAAGATTTGAAAATGCAATACAGCTAGCTTTCTAATTTCAATTCCCCAAGATACAAGGCAATTTAACCTTTCAGATATTATCCCACCTACTTTGAATAATACGTAATCTGGAGTTACCAAGCATTCAACCTAAAAATCAGAGATATATCTGTAACTCAAATAAAATAATTACCATAATAAAGATATGTACAGATGATGTGATTGCCCAGAGAAAGGCACATTGGGAAATAATCTAGTAGGTTACATAGCAATTTTCCAGGCAAAAAAAGAAGAAAATATGTCTAGGTCTGAGGTATAAAAAGAAATGGATGTTTAGAAAATAGAAAAAAGACTAACTGTGGTCAAAGTTAGAGCCCATATGAGGAGCTAAGAAGTGAGGCTACAAATTACATAGAAGGTGAATTGTAGGACCTTGTAGGAGATGCTATCAGCTGCCTGCCCGGAACTCACATACTCACCCAGCTGTTGTTAGTGTGGACCACCAGCAACCCATTGCTGCATCCTTCTCAGGAGAATTGCCCCTGGTCTGCAAGAGTCATTTTTCCAGAAATGCCTGGGAGTTTACTGCCCCCTTCCTGGAGGGTGGCCCATTGCCAATATCTGACATGGGGTAGAAAAGAAAGCCTGGCCTCCTTGTCATGTGGGGACAATGCTATAGTGGCATTCCTGATCTAAGGGTCTGTATCATCCAGGGTTTGGTCATGGTGATACGAAATAAGCGATTGCGTATAGGCATTAGATACAATTATGAGTGATGGTGAAGAAATCTGTGGAAGACTGTTGATTCTCCTTCTGATGGAAGACCCGAAGTTGCCAAAAGTCAACATGATGATAGTTAGGAAGAAATGGGTTGGACATAAAGTGGGAGAGGCCAAGAGCAAACTGGAACTCATGTGAACTGACAAGAACCAAAAAGCACAAACTGAAATCCAACTCTGTCTCCCACTGCCTCCAGCTACAAGTATGATGAACTATAGATGCAACTGAAGACCTGTACTGGGGGAGCCGCACATTCATCTGGCTCAGAATTTACAGAAACACAAAGCAGATCAAATGGAAGCTGGAGTCTCCATGGACACAGCTGCTGCCTAGAGCAATGCCTGAGAGCCAACAGATTAGCAACAATGTGAGCAATCTGCAACAGCATCTGGTGCCCTTCCCTGACCTTCAGAGGAGAATGGCTATTGTTTCACTTCTACCTCCCAAAGCCAATGCATATTTCTTTTGTGGCCAACCATAAACTCTAAACAACAGAGAGAAGGGGGTTGTAGAAAACATAGTTTTAACTTAACTACATTGATACAGTACAGAGCTAGCACAAGCTTCCAATAGGATCAGCTGAACACTTTCTTTACCTGGAATTTACATGGAATTCAGCTGAGCCCACATTTTTACTTTCCTCTGTCCATTCTGTTTCCCAGCACTCACAGGTTTCACATGAAAGCATTGCATCAGCAAATCACTCACAAGGATTCTGCTTAGGTCTCTCTTTCTAGATAGCCCAACCTAAAGAGGCACCGTTATACTACTGAGTTATGACTGTATTTAACAGGCAACAGAGAGATGTTGAATGTCTATTTTGTTTTTAATTGGAGGTAAGCCAATTAGAAAGGTGACAAGATAACTACTGAATTACTAAACCAAGATGACAAAGATTTTAAGGTTCACTAGTAAAAAAAAAATCACTGCTAATTAAACTGTTAATTAAACAAAGCAATGCTTCTGATCAGTTAAAACTCTTTATATTTGTGGAAAGGCTATTTTTAGAATTTATTAAACATTGATTTTTATCAGTTATCACTTTGTGCATACATTAGAAATGGGTATTATAATGGAAATAAAATGGATAAGGTATTTTCAAAACTTTTTTCATAAGAAGTACACAAATATTGAGTCGTTTCTCACATCAGAGCTGTTAATATCAATTTTACAAACTAAATCTTCCTCTATGCCATCAAGAACATTGGTAACACAACATTTCTTAAAGAATTAATAAAAACACTAAAAGCCATTAGCGCTCAAAGGCTAGGTTTGAGGTCATATAAAGCTGGATTACTTTTGACTTTCTCTTTAGAAATGTTGTTCTACCATTATTCCTGGGGTTTCCCCTAAGTTGTTGGCATCCATTGCAGTTACGATGCTGGGGTGGGGCATGGGATGTTTGGGCAAAGACTAATAGCCTCATCATGCCTGACCCCTGGCTGACAGTGACTGTAGGAAGTATTCTGATTTCGAAGAAGTTAAAATATGAAAACTGCATATCAGAATCAACAAACTATGGTACCTAAGAGGAATTGAAAGTGGACAGATAATAATTAGAAAAATTGGCTACATGATATTCATAATGATCTAGGCAAAAGATGACAAGAATGTGTACTAAACCATTAATAGTAGATCTGCTACAGAAGGGATTTGAATTACATTTAAGAAGCAAAACTAGTGTGGATGTTTGAAGTTAAAAAAAAAAAGTCATAAGTGAAGATACTCTTGTATTTCTGGCCAAGATGGAGGCATAGGTAGATATGCTTTGCTTCCTTGTACAACCAAAAGAAAGATAACAACAAATTTAAAAACAAAAAACAACAAGAACTGCCAGAAAATAGAACTGTATGGAGTCCAGCAACCAAGGAGTTAAAGAAGAAACATTCATCCATACTGGTAGGCGGGGCAGAGACAGGCAACCAGAGCAGAGAGGACATGGGGGTGGCTGGCAGACCAGGAGGTCCCACATTCATATGCAGATAAGCTGGGAGGAACTACTGGGGAGCAAGAGTGATAAAACAACCCAGGGTTCCAACACGGGGAAACTAAAGCCTCAAAACCTCTGGATGTAAAAACCTATGGAGGTTGTGGCAGCAGAAGAAA
The DNA here is from genome assembly GCA_004026765.1 of Micronycteris hirsuta. Lineage (NCBI taxonomy): Eukaryota > Metazoa > Chordata > Mammalia > Chiroptera > Phyllostomidae > Micronycteris > Micronycteris hirsuta. The sequence continues at coordinate 10,890 of PVJI01021490.1, forward strand.
CTCTCAATCTCACAGGAGAATTTGTTGGAGAGACCCACAGGGTCTCAGAACGTGCACAAGCCCACCTGCCCAGGAATCAGCACCAAAAGAGCCCAATTTGCTTGTGGATAGCCTGGAAGTGACTGAAAGTGGGCCTAGCGAGTGGCATTGTTTCCTCTTTCACCCCTCTTCCACATACAGCACCACAATGCAGCAAAGTGGGTTGTCTTGCCCTGGAAAATACCGAGGCTCTGCCCCTTACAATGTAACAGGCACGCTGAAACAGAGAAATGTGGCCCAAATGAAACAATTGATCAAAACTCCAGAAAAAGAACTAGGCGATGAGGAGATAGCCAACCTATCAGATGCAGAGTTCAAAACACTGGTAAGCAGGATGCTCACAGAAATGATTAAGTATGGACACAAAATAGAGGAAGAAGTGAAGGATATGCAAAGTGGAATAAGGAAAAATATTCGGGGAACCAACAGTGATGAGAAAGAAACTGGTACTCAAATCAATGATTTGGAACAAAAGGAAGAAATAATCATTCAACCAGAAAAGAATGAAGAAATAAGAATTCAGAAAAATGAGGAGAGGCTTACGAATGTCCGGGACAACTTTAAACATTCCAACATCTGCATCTGCCAGAAGGAAAAGAGGAAGAGTAAGAAATTGAAAACTGATAAGTATTTGAAAAAATAATGAAGGAAAACCTACCCAATCCTGCAAAGGAAATGTTGATCTAGGAAGTCCAGGAAGCTCAGAGAGTCCTAAAGAAGTTGGACCCAAGGAGAAATACACCACGACACATCATTATTACATTACCCAAGATGAAAGATAAGGAGAGAATCTTAAAAGAATCAAGAGAAAAGGAAACAGTTACTTACAAAGGAGTTCCCTTCAGACTATCAGCTGATTTCTCAAAAAAAAACCTTGCAGGCAAGAAAGGGTTGGAAAGAAATATTCAAGTCATGAAAGGTAAGGACCAACATTCAAAATTACTCTCTCAGCAAAGCTATCATTTAGAATGGAAGGGCAGATAAAGTGCTTCCCAGATAAGGTCAAGTTAAAGGAGTTCATCATCACCAAGCCCTTATTCTATGAAATATTTAAGGGACTTATCAAGCAAAAAGAAGATCAAAACTATGAACAGTAAAATGAAAGCAAACAATTGTCAACAACTGAACCTAAAAAACAAAAACTAAGCAAACAATAAGAACAGGAATAGAATTACAGAAATGGAGATCACAAGGAGGGTTATCAGTGGTGGGCACGGGGTGGAGAATGGGGGAAAAAAGTACAGGGAATAAGAAGCATAAATGGTAGGTACAAAATAGACAGGAGGAGGTTAAGAATAGTATGAGAAATGGAGAAGCCAAAGAACTTATATGTATGACCCATGGACATGAACTAAGGGGTGGAATGTTGGTGAGGGCCGTGCAGGATGGAGGGGCATAAAGTGGAAAAAAAATGGGACAATTGTAATAGCATAATCAATAAAATATACTTAAACATACTCTTAATACATCTGTATTAAAGGTTTTGGAGTTTTTTAGAGATTATTTTATTCCAAACAACATACATTTACAAATAGGCAAAATGGATTATGAGTATATACCCATACTCATAAATTTGAAGAACTTTTTATGATTCCACAGTTCTTAATGAATTTGTAGATTTACACAGATTCAATTTAATATATTGCCAAAATTAAAATATTATTAGTGTATGTAAAAGGGTAACTTCCTCCAATCTGATTTCCATCTATTAATTAAACACTAATGTTTGACCTCAGTTTCTGTCCATATTCCTATCTACAAATAGCTTAGAGTGTCTTTTTCTATAACAATATCTTTATAAAATATATTAATAATACTTTGCAATTCAGAACAAAACTGTTCTTCTACTCAGTTACTGATTTAGATTTATTAACTTTAACTTCATGATTAAATAGACAAATTGTACTTTGAAATATACCCATTATTTTTTCTTGCTATGCATTTTAGTGGGTTAAACATCTTATTTGAATTAATATCTCCAGATGGGTGTATATGTCTAATATCAACTACTAAGCATATCCATGGCATGATTTTAATATTTTAAAAGCATTTATTACCATAAAATACACTTCAAAGCAGATCATCTGATAAAAGCATAATTTTATTAGCAGTATCTAGTCCTAAAACAATTTTAAAAATTTAGTCATAATTTATTTATCTTCAGGTGCCTCGTTAGCGCAGTAGGTAGCGCATCAGTCTCATAATTTATTTATCTTGCACCCTACCTCATATTTTAATGTAAAATATGATTCTTTGTAGAAATTACATGATCAAGATTTGAAACACAAAACTTATTGTTGGTTAATATATTAAGATAGAAGGAAGAATTTAGGTCTCTGCTTATGCCCTCACATCATTTATAATTACAACCTCCACGTGGGGCAAGTAGATATTCACAATATAAACAAAAAGTTAAGCTGAATAAAGCCTTATGTTTGGAATTTGTCAGTTCTTAGAGCTATTTCTTTTATTTGGTTTTAAAAATAAACTGTAAAGTAGCTGTGAAGAGTTAAACAATTTCCTTCTGTCTTAACGTGTGTCTGTCATGTATATATTTATGTAATGTTTTCTAATATCACAGGAATTTTTAAATATATGTTAAAAATAGAAAATAGTGTTATAAACTTCAGTATACTCATCTTCTAGTTCCAGCGATTATCAACATTTGATCATTCATATTTAATATGAGTTCTCTCCACAACTATTAGTAACTACCACTACCGCCATTTGAAGACTAGTATTATGTGCTAGTGTTTCAGTGAAGGTTCTACTTGTATTCAGTAGAAAAAGACTGGCTAATTTAAGTGGAAAATAGGGTACTTAAAAAAATAAAATAATCTATGGAAGGACCAAAATATTCCTGGAGATAAAACATTCAGAAACACTGCTGAAAGTCACAGTGAAGTTTCCTTAAAGGTCATCGGAAATTAAGGGATGTTTCTATCTTTACCATAACCTTGTCAAATAAATTCAATGTAGACCTTTATTTTATCAGCCACTAGATCAGCGATGTGATTACCAACCTCTGTCTACATACCTGTGCGTAGCTGCGAGGGAGAACAGACAAACTGATAGCTGGCTTCTGTGGTGGGAGGCTCTGCAACCATAGAGCAGAATATAGAAAAGCGGTGTAGCTATTAGAGAATCAAAGATGAGCACTAGTCACTTCATTCAGGAATCAAGCACTGGGCTACATATGTTACATGCATTTTTAGTTACATTTGCCTGGCATTTGGTCTCTTATCCTCATCTTAAAGGTGAAGTGATTGAAGTTAAGTAACTCTCCCAAGGTTCTACAGACACTAAATAGTGGAACTTGGATACTAATATTGTAAAAGTTTATCTGATCCAAAGTCTATCTGTTAACCACAGCACTAATTATAAATTAAAAATGGTTATTTACAAAAGCCATTCATAGCAACCAAATTCATCATCTTATGATAAGACAGCGAGGGTCAGGGAGAATGTTCAAGCGCCTTGTCCAAAGTTCTATCACCAACAGCTTCAGACGACCTGTAGAGCAGCTCAGACTATCTGACACAACTTTGATGTGCAGTGATGCTTACTACAATCATGAACACTGCCCATTAACCGTGAGGGAACTGGCATCCATAAATTCAGAGGCTATCTTCTCTATCAAAATTATTCTAGAACATTCAGGATATCAGAACTGTGACAGATACAGATGAAATGTCTAAAACAAACAGATACTCAAAACTCCATACAAGAAAAAGAAATGGTAATTAAACTCAGGCAAAGATTGACAATAGGCAAAACATCCATCTCTTCCCAAGGAAGAACACTGGATTTGTTGCTGTGTTCGCTTGAAATCCGACTCAGACATTCAAGGTGAAAGAAACAATTCAATAAAGAATCAATACAGTTTAATGAAGCTTGTGTACTTGAAAGCATGTCAGGGTCTCTCCACACTCCAGCGTCCACATATCTGTGGAAGTACACTGACAACAGGTACATACGGGGATGTTAGAGACTAGAAGGGATAAAAATTTATCTGACAAGATTTTTTAGCACAAATACACTTCCATTATCATTATGCGTACAAACACTTCCTTTCCTAGATTCTTGAAGGACTTATAATTGCATGAGATGAAATAAAGCTAAAAAGACTTTTAATAATTATATTTTACTATTTACTTACAGAATTGACAATTATACACTATACTTTCATTTCATATACTTACAATGTTATACACTTATATTTTTGCACTTCTCCAGTTACTTGGCTAGGAGCAAATATTTCTAGATGTGGAATTTTGAGGTATAAAGAGTGCATTAAAGCTTTTGGTTTCATCATGCCTCTGGAATTATACAAAACTACCATGTGGTTTTTGCAGATGAAAATATACATTATCCCACACATTATTTCATTAATATTTCCCAATATAATAATTTAAAAATAAGTTTTTAATAAATATTTCTTTGATTTTTGTTCAGGTAATATATTTTATATTTAATGTTATTCATTGGAATCATCTGTTCATCTCCTGTCCGATGTTTCTACTGAGGTAGTTGATGTTTTTTATTATTAGGTAAGAACATTCTTTGTGTCAAGAAGTATAAACTTTTGGTATATATTGCAACATTTTCCTATTGGTTTATTTTCCTGTTATATGTTTGTTTGTTTATTTAATTTGGTATGTAAATGTTTTAAACATGGTTGATTCTAACACTTACTCATTAGAGATCTGGTATTAATAGCTCACTTAGAAAAGTTTCCCTGATTCTCACATTATGTAAATATCCACTAACTTTTTATATTGCGTGAGTTTATTTTCCCCTTGAACATTTTGTTTTTATGAAATTCATTTTTATTCCAGTTGTATATTTGTGTGAGCGTATTGCACATCTCTATTCATATTTCCCAAATAGTTGCTCATTTGTCTCTTTACTAAGTGAAAAAGACTTCTGTTACTCCTGAACTAAAATGAAAACAATACCAACTTTATCATATATTTTACCCATATATGCTTTGCTTTTTAAAAAAGTTCCTATTCTATTTTAGTGATCTCTCTTTGTTTACACAACAATAATATCGCTTTAATATTGTTACTTTTTAAAATGTTTTAATAGTTTTAGAAAAAGACCTTCCCCATTCAAGCTTATTTTTAAGATTTCTATAGTTTTGAGTTTATCAAATTCAAAAAATTTTTAGAAAAAATCAACAAATATATAAGGGTAAATAATTTCTATATATCTTCTGTATTTTTTACATTTAAATATTTGTTGGTCTTGTAAGAAATTTTATTTATATTTATCACATTTTTAGTATTTTCCTTTTGTTTTATATGGGAACTATTGTCTACATATGCATAATGAAATTGGACAATTTTTATGTCACTTTCTCTTTGTAATATTTGTAATGATTTTTTTCTTGTGTAAGTCGATACATTTATCATCTGAGGATATTAATCATGTGACTCATCTTGTTTCTAATCTTATTAGTCAGCACTTCCAAAACCAGGTGAGATCAAGGCCGTGGCTGTGATAGTTTGTTGCTGCCTCTCAGTGTGGTGCTTCCAGTCCCTTGTAGTGTGAGTAGACAGCTGGCAGATTTCAAATAACGCTATGATGTTGAAACTTACTTGTTATATTTTTATTAAGAGAGTTTCACTAGTAGCCCTTTTTAAATATATTTTGAATTTAGTTAGCTAAAATGCATTCATAAGTATAAACAGCTTTCATTTTTTCCAAGTTTTTATTTTTAATAATTGGGGAGGGCTAACAATGTATATTTTTAACTTTTTAAAGTCTATTTTCAAATATTATAGTATTTCCAAACTTCCTTTTCTTCTTATATTCTTTGCCTATAAGCCACACAATGCATTCTAATATTTTTAACTTTAGGGAGTCAAGTAATTTTTAAAATAACTGTAAATAAAACAAATCTTTTATAATTACCCTTATTTTTACTGTTTCTGGTGAATTCCCTTTCTTTGTATAGATTCAGATTTCCATCTACTATATACCTCTTACCTGAAGGAATTTCTTCAAGATTTCTTATAGTGTTGAAATGAAGTTCTATTTGAAATAAATTATTTTATCTTTTGTTGTTGTTTTTTCTGAAAAAGTCTTTTTTCAATGTCAATTTTGCAAATACGTTTTGGTTTGGTAGCTTCTTTTATTCTTTCACTCATTCAAAGATGCTTATTTGTCACAGGTTTACATTACTTCAGATTAAAATCCGCTGTAATTCTTTTTTTTTTTCTCTATGAACAGTGATACCCCGGTACTCATCATTAATTTGCTCCCAAACTCGTGATACATGCTGAAACTGACAAGTGAAGAAGCATTTTCTCTTCCAGGGTGGCGTGGTGACTCATTCAAGTCCCATCATGTAGCAAGTCACACTGAGACCCGAGCAAGCACGGAGTGTTGAAACATTTTTTTCTTGTCAAAATGCTATGACTATACCGTTTGATGAGTTCTAAAGCCAATGAGGCATGGGTGCCTTTAAGATTTTCTCTTTAGCTTTGGTTTTCTACCAGTTTGACCATGATACATCTAAGTGTGCTTTAGTTTTGTGATTTCTTTGCTAAGGTTGGTATTCTCTGGGCTTCTTGAATTTGTGGTTTGTTGCCTTTTTATTAATTTTGAAAAATACTTTTTCCCTTTAACTATTCAAATATTGCTTCTGCTCAATCATCTCTCTCTTCTTCTCTATTTGGGACTGCAATTACATGTATGTTATTGTCCCACATTTCTATTTTTTCCCTTAAATCTTTTTCCTCTTGTGTTATACTTCGAATAAAGTATATTGATGTATCTTTAAGTGTACTGACTGTTTCTTCAGTTCTGTCCAGTCTGCTTTGGGTTACTGAAGAATTTTTCATTTTTCATGCTGTGCTTTTTCCTAATATTTCCATTTAATAGAGCCTTCCTTCCTTCCTTCCTTCCTTCCTTCCTTCCTTCCTTCCTTCCTTCCTTCCTTCCTTCCGTCTTTCCTTCCTTCATCTTCATTCTGTTTAAAAGTCATTAATGGGGCAATAAGGGTTGAGACTTATACAGCAGATGGGCAGGTCATCAGTGTCTTTGCTGGGTATTTGTTAAAACTTTTGCAGGGGAGAAGGGCATCTACACTGAGGGAAGCAAGGGCTCCCTCAGTAAGAAGTTGGTGTGAAGTACGGGAGATTGTTGTCAGAGATGAGAGTTACAAATAAGATAAAGGAAATGGCTGCAATAAACCCTGAATGTTTGGTTTAGAATTGAAGTTTTTCAGCGTGAGTTCATGGTTAGATAGATAAATAAAAATATGTACATATATATACATGCATATATAACCTATATTATGTATTTTAGTTCTGACCTCTGAAAGGACCTCTCATTAGAGCCCTATTGTTACAATGAGATCATCTAATACCCAGATATTAGTTTCCAAATATTGTTCTCCACTAGTAGAGACTAGGATAAATGGTTAATTCCAGGGCAGTCATAGGAAAGTACAAAATAAGCCTATAGGTAAGGAAGTACTCAAAAAATGACAAGAACATGCCCGGCTGGTGTAGCTCAGTGGATTGAGCGCGGGCTGGGAACCAGAGTGTCCCGGTTCGATTCCCAGTCAGGGCACATGCCTGGGTTGTGGGCCAGGTCCCCAGTGAGGGCCATGTGAGAGGCAACCATACATTGCTCTTTCTCCCTCCCTTCTCCTCTCTCTGAAAATAAATAAATAAAATCTTTAAAAAAAAATGACAAGAACATGCTGCTGTTCCAGTTATCCATTGCTGCATAACAAACCACCCCCAAATTTAACGGTTTGAAACAATTTATTATTATCTCTCACGGTGATAGAAGCTCCCTGCTGGAATATCTCGAGTGATTGCAAACAAAAACCAGATGATGCTGAAATAATCTGGATTCTGACAGGGCTAGATGTCCCAGATAGTTCTTTCAGATGACTGGCGATTGATGCTGGCTGTGGTATAGGAGTTCAGCTGGGGCTAAATGGCTCATATATCTTCCCTGTGGCTACATATTCTTACTGAGTGGTTTCTGAATCTTGAGAGGAAGCATTGAAATAGTAAGCATTCAAAGAGAAGGCAGAGCTGTAAGACTTCCTAGGACTTAGATTGGAAATAATGTGGTGTCACTTCTGTTACATTTTGTTAGTTACTAAGAGCAAGCCAAAATTCCATATGAAAAAGGACTGTACTAGTCAGTGTGTGTTATCTGGAAGCAGGCCATCTTTGCAACCTGGATACCATCACCTGCCCTCTGGCTACAATGGCTTCCATTCCCCCCACAGGCAAAATACAGGAATCTATCTTAATGACCACCCCCCAACCCTCCAATCTCATTTGAAAAAATATCAGGTTTGATATTCTGGTACAGACAGACATGTTTAGAGGTAGTTCCTCAAATGCATTTCCCGTAGTACAAGTTTGCAGTGTAACAAACACTAGTTTAGGTAAACTATGAAAGGACTTTAACTGATTGACCATATAATAGCAGAATCACATACTATAAATTGAGAGATGAAATACTACCATATACCTGAATTTAATTAGGAATATTTAGGAAAAAATATAATAATTTAATAGCAAAATAAAAACTGGAAGCATGCCATAGAAAAATTTAGAAAATACATCAAGGATTGGTAAGGTTTTCTGTAAAAGGCCATATTGTAAATATTTTAAGGGTTTGCAGGCCATATCCAGTAACTATCTCATATTATTATTTTTTCTTCTCATTGTATAACCCCCAATAGGTGGAAATTACTCTGAGCTTGTGAATCACATAAGAACAGTCCCTGAGCCAAATTTGACTTGCAGGACACAGATTGCCCACCCCTGCGTTAGATCAATAATTAGGACATACTAGAATTATGAAAGAAACATAACAATGTTAGTATATTGTAATTAAAAAACAAACATGGAATGTTTATCAATACATTTCTACCTTAAATATTTCTTAGTTGTGTACGTTTTCTCTATTTCAAATATACAGAAGCTGAAAATGTGTCTGCTTATTATGAAATCCTTAAGTCAGGTTTTGATGTATAGCAATTATAAAACTAGAATACTGCAATTCCCCAGAAAAGGCGAATGTAAGGATAATGCATTCTAATATTGAGCCCAACCATAACATTTTCTGTGATGCATTTCTCCAGTGTATATAATTTCCTCTCATACTACTCCCTGTTTGTTACTAAATATTTCACTTGAACTGCCAAGGGCTATTCATCCACCCCGCAGTCTGCTGAGGGAGCAGATGCAAATTGTGCTTGGTCATCATGCTCCTTGACTTTCTAATGGATAAACTATAAATGTTACTCATGCAGAGACTGGTTTTTCCTATTTATTATTGAACCTGGAGTTAACTGGCAATAGACCGAGAGTTCTCTGAGTTTTAAGAACTAAACTGTTGGAAGAAAAGGTTTTTCAAGTTGTCTGTAGGGATGAAAATCAATTCTAAATACAGTTACTCCTAGGAGGTCTCCACAGAGTTTGACTTCATATCAGAGTAAAGTTCTGCCCTGTGGGGGTAAGAGACAGTGAACGGCAGTGAGCACAACAGATACTGTTACTTTCAAATCGAAGATTGCTGTGTTTCTCCCGAGCGGAGTTGCTTTGAGGATAAGAGCCCAGGCTCCGGAAGTCGAAGACCTGGGTTTGCAACCTCTCCCTACGAGTTTGTTCCTTGTGAGATATTGGGCAAATTATGTCTCCTTGTTTCCTCACTTGTAAAAGAGGGAGAACAAGAGTATTTTACACCAGATTCTTGACCAGATTCCATTAGTTAACGCAAACAAACTGTTTAGAAGAGTGCCTAAACTTTTATGGTTTAAAAAAGAAAAAAAATGAGCTAACATGATAGGGGAGGGTTCCCCAGATGACAGTCATTTATGAATGGCTTTGATGATTTCTATGTGCTCTTTCATGTCCCACTCTTTGAATTTCCTGCAATAATTGTTATATACATTATTATTTCACTTAATGTTTTTTTCTGTCAATGTAGGTAAAACATGATTTAAATGGAAGCTTAATATCATCAAATAAAACCAGTATACTGGCCACAAATAGAAGGCAACAAATGTAAACAAAATAATGTATTAATTCTAACTAGATAATGTTGATAGCCAAATACACTGAGGTATTGTCTCCCTGCTTTGTTACTGATTAAAAGAAAAAAAAAAAAAAAGAAACATTATCAAGTGTTACCGTGGTGTTAAAAACAATTAAAACCAAATTGAGGTCTTTCTAATATGATAAAATTAGACAGATAAAAAGAAATTTAAAAAGGAATAATTTTTAAAGTAAATAATTGTGTCTATTAACACTTTTCTACATATGACTTTAAAATGATATCTTCCACAGTTTGGAAAACACTACTATGCAGAAGCTCTAGGGAGACCCTTAGACTTTTACTGGACTTTGGTATGGGGATAGAAGTCAGATAATTATTGAGTTTCAAGTCAATAATCTAGAAAAGGGGATAATGTGAGCAAGCAAAGGCGCTGAATTAGGTATGTTGTCTAGTGCACTGTCATTAAATCATTGGGTTTGTGAGGGCGTAAAATAGTGAAGACCTCTGGCAGTCGTGTTGTACAGGGTCTCAAATTCCAGGCTCAGCCAGGCAGGCTGCAAGCAATAAGCATCCTGGAAAAGCATTCTGAGGGTGGGGTCACATGCCATTTGTGAGGCTCAGCCCAATGCAGTGTAGAGCATGGACCCAAGAAGGCAACACCTAGATGCAGTGCCTAGGTTGTTACTGTGGCAATATAAAGAAACCTACATGTCTTTGCCAAAATAGCAAAGGTTGAAGAGAAAATGTAAGAAATTGGAGAAAATGACGTGTGCCAAGTTTCAAGGTTGGATGACAAAGAGACTGCTGATACCATGACAGCAAAAGAAAATTCAAAGAAACCAAAAAGGCTTAAGGGAAAATATAATTTTAGTCTTGAAAAATACTGAGTTTGAGAGAACGGTTTAATATGTAAGTGCATGATACTTAGTGACAGAAATAGGTTTCACCTGCTCAACTCGAGTCATGAATGGACATAGTAGCCTAGGAAACACTCTGAGTGACATACAGGACAGAAGAGAAAAGGCAGCGCCTATATATTGGGTACTGAACGACGTTGGTGACTGAGGCTGCGTGACTAACATAGTGGTGGAGGGAGACGTCAGAATCCAGCGCAGTGTCTTGGGGCCAAAAAGGAAAACAGAAGTTCAAAGGGAGAGTGGATTTTCTAGTGCCCAGTTCTCTATAAAGGCCAAACAGATTAAGAAGACATTAATCACTGGATTTGATATATAAGAGGTCATTTCGTGTCCTTAGAAGACACAGTGGAGAGGGGTGGCAAAGATTAGAATTAGGTAATAAATGAGAGAAAACAGAGGCGGAGAATATAAACTATCAAATGTGACTATCTTTGTATCAAAGTTTTAGCTGCCAAATTAAAACTTAAGATCTTTATAGGCAGATAGCAAAAATAATAATTATACATTTTCCTTGCAAATCCAAAGTACTCAACATCTCATCATGGACTTATTGATGGATTTATCCATTCATTTAACTCAGGGGTGTCCAACTGTTTGGCATCTCTGGGCCACACTGGAAGAAGAGTTGTCTTGGGCCACATATTAAATACACAAACATTAATGAAAACTGATGAGCAAAAAAAAAAAGTCTGTGCATAATTTTTGTGATACCCATCACCACAGATAAGCAAAACAGTCCTCACATAATAACCCTAATTATGCAGCAGCCTTTTAATCATCTTTTAAAATTGCCAAACAAGTCCCAAGTTTGTGATCACTAATATAGAAAATGGACATTTCTAAGTAATAAAAGTAAATTTACAATGTTGTGTTGGGCTGCGTTCATGGCCATCCTGGGCCACTTGCAGCCTGTGGGTCACAGGCTGGACACCCGTGAATTTTAACTGATATACATTAATTATTCACTGTATGCCTCTCACTCTTTCAGGTGATGGAGTTCCAACAATTTGATAGGACACAGGCCTGCTTCCCCCAGGATCCCACAGACTTGAAGTGGAGACAAGTAACTACAGAGTCTCAGAACCCCCAGCAAGCTTATACAACCTTTAAGGGAAACGAATCCAACTCTGGGTCTGGAAAGGTAAGAGACATCTTCCTGAATAAGATGGTCTAAATATTCCTTATTAAAGTGATCAGAAAAGTCAACAGTAGCTGAAGAATCACCAAGAAATATATTTTAGTTTTAAATAAAAGTTCATCTTCAAGAAAAACCCTTGCCTCCAAGAACCCCCAAACCACATCTGTACTCATTTCCCTCCTCAACTGTCTTTCCCAAAGGCAACAGTTTCGAACATCGTCAAAAACAAGGATTTAATACTTAAATCATATCCCTTACACCCCATCAAACAGGCCTGTGCTCTTTCTCTTTAAGGTTACGTACATAGCTGGTGAGTTAGTTCACGTGGCAGATAAAGTTAGTTTCGGAAACTAAGACTACAAATGACAGTAGGTTGCTGAAATGACTGTATGTAGTTCATGATTCATTCTGCATGGGCTACTTTAAGACCAGGGAAGTAGGTTTGTATTGGAAATTGATAAAATTGTATGCAGAGATGAAGTATCAAATACTTTGCTCTCGATGATAAAATTTTAAATTCAGTTGCAAAGTTATAACTTCACACTGGTACTGCATAGTCACATACAGAGGCATTTTCTCCCTAACCCTTTAGGTTATGACAGAAATGTGGATAAAATAAACGGGGAGTCCCTCACTTCTCCCATATTTTCCTTCAACATCAAAAACTCAGGTCTTGGCTTATTAGTCTGGCACAATTAAGGAGGTTAAAAGAGGCAGAGTTGAACTCTAGTTCAAACACTAAAATTGCAATATTATTTTGACTCTTCAGAAGGCATGAGCTTCAGATTTTTTGAAAAAACAAAATGAAACTATAAACAATTCCTGTCCATTCTATAAAGTGCTACCACATCAATGACTGTAAAACTCGCTTTTGATCACTTCAGACCCCTGCTAACAAGTCTTAAAAGACTCATATGGTCAGTAAGATCAAGCCCAAATTATTGACCTGGAAGCCAGGCCCCCATAGTCAGACTCGAACACGTTGTAATTCCACATCCCAGCACTCCTGTCCTGCTGTCTCTTAAACCAATTTTGTTGTTTCTTGCTCTCATGATTAATTTAACTCACCTTTGTACCCAGTCAAATCCCACCTAATTTTCTCATATATCCAGCTCAAATTTCTCCATAAAATATTTTTAGTCCATTCCAATTAAATATGACCTCTTTTCACTGAACTCCTAAATTGCCATTCACTATACCATTTGGTGATGGGAATAGCAGAAGCATGAAGTCCTTTGCAGTCGTAAAACAATGGCTAACTTTTATGGAGCACAAATTTCTTATGACCCAGTTTCCTCCCTGGGCCCCAGCCTGCTGCCAGTCTGTTCACCCTCCTCCACCTTCTACCCTCCTTTTACTGCTCTATCCACAAAATCCTGTTCCAGCTGTGAACCAGGTTTTTATTTAAAAGTATGTCCTCTATCAAACAATGCGTAAAAACTCTATTTTATCCAAATAGCTAGTAAGATATTATTTTAAACCACTACTTAAGATGAACTCTGGTTATAGATGCTAAAATTATATAAACTATTTTTATAATTACATATGACTATAAATGATAAATTATATAATGAATGTATATATGTAGGTATACAATATATGCTGTATAATAAATTATAAACTATATATAAGTAATATGTTATTTATAATTTATTATAAGTAATAAATTATACAATAAATTCATATGTGTATTATATATATATATATATACACACACACTAACTTCTTCTTGGAACTGGTCAAGTAATAGCACAAAAGCAAATAACTATCATCCTCACAAAAAAAGACCAGGCTATATTTCAAATCTCCAAATAAAAACCCTTGATGACCATTATAGTGCTCAGACCCCGCCCACTCGTCGTCCTCCACGAGCTGAAGGAGAGACACATTTCTTAGGGGTCTGTGTCTCTACCCAACCATGGATCTCCTAAACAGAAACCGCAATGCAGTAATGCAGCTTGGAAACTTTCCCGCCACAGCATGACACTTTTCCCCTTAATCCGGGGCTTGGAAGAATCTGTCTCTACATTCTATTTAATTATTGAGCCTTGTTTAGGGTTTTTCTAGAGGCAGGTATTTTTCTTCAGAACAATGTGCTACAGAGCTGACACAGGTACATTTATACAAAGTGGTAAATCTTGACAAAATAGTACACAGCAGTTCAATTAACCTGCTTCAGGGGAGCCTAATGTAATTGCAGAAATGCAGTCCCTTCGGTGGAGGTTATAAGGTTTGAAGCTAACTTTATTATCTGAGGGTAAATGCATCAGGGCTAGACGTTCCTCTGGCACTACACTTGGTACAAAACTAGTCAACAAAATTGCTGAGTAATAATTAACAATAGAAGAATCTAGTAGCTGTCTAGACTCCCCGAATTAAATGGTAACAATAATATTCAGAAAACACAAATCAATAAAAATATATTCAACCTCTTTTTGTTTTTCTTTAATATATTAAAGAAAAGAGTAAGGAACAAGGAGGAGTAAGAGTTAGAAAAAATGAAATTCACTGAGTGTCAGATTAAGGGAAGATCAGTTAGATTGGGTATATGTAGACTTGATTTTATAACTAGAAAAAGGTTTACTTTCCCCATGAGTAAAAAATGAAGTTTTCCAGAAAAGGAAAACTTAAAAAGATATAGGGTGTCCTACCAAATGAATTACCACTCTCTTTGCATATAAATTCTACCATTCCAGCCTGCTGCGGAGATGTCTTAACCTTTCAGTGTTTCAAACAAGCCCAGCCTTTAAAGTAACTTACTATACGCAGAATCGTTAAAGGACAAAGGACAATCTACTGATGCACCTAACCAACTTCATCAGGCTGGGAACCCCTTGAGATTTACTAATCAAGAGCTACTCCAACCACCCCGCTCAGGAGTAGAGAACCCTACCCCACCAACTGCCTTTTTTTCCTAAAGTACTAGGTTCCTGTCCCGACCAGGTGACTCCATTGTTTGCGGCATCATCCCGTGCACCAAAGGTTTTTGGCTGCCAGATCAGGTGAGTATGGGAAGAAACTGATAGATGTTTCTCTCTCACATTGCTGTTTTTCTTTCTCATTTTTTCTCTCTCTCCCCTCCTTCCTCTCTCTCCCTAAAATCAATAAATATATCCTTGGGTGAAGAGGAAGGAAGGGAAGGAGGAAGGAAGGAAGAAAGGAAAGGAAAGAAAGGAAAGAAAGGAAAGGAAGAAAGAAAGAAAGAAAGAAAGAAAGAAAGAAAGAAAGAAAGAAAGAAAGAAAGAAAGAAAGAAAGAAAGAAAGCTAAATTCCCTTTTAATAATTTGTTTTTTTGTAAAAACAATCAAGGTTCATGAAGAGCACTATAGTACATAAATGTCTTTCTCACCCATCATTTCATTTGTGACTCATAACAATGCTCTAAATTAAGTTCATTATCATGTCATTTACAAATAAGGAAAATTTAGTGACTTACTTAATGTCATATAGTTAGTAGTGGAATCTGAACTCAGATTCTCAACTCTACATTATTTTTCTTACGGAACTGCACAAAATTCCACTATAATGATCTATTAAAGTCATTCTTTCTTTGTTATAATTTCCAAAAACAGCCAGAGAATATTTATTTTTCTTCATTTAAGGTTTAGTAACATCAAATCAGAATTTAAAATGTGGGAGAGAAATGTTTATGGTTATGTGAGACATATGATAAGGCACAAGATTCATATATCCTTGTGAATGAATGAGAATAATTCACTAAAAGTAAGCAAATGCAAATCAAAATAAATGAAAAATACGCCCTGGCTGGTGTAGCTCAGTGGATTGAGCGCGGGCTGGGAACCAAAGGGTCCCGGTTCGATTCCCAGTCAGGGCACATGCCTGGGTTGCAGGCCAGGTCCCCGTGAGGGCCATGTGAGAGGCAACCATACATTGCTGTTTCTCTCCCTCTCTGTCTCCCTCCCTTCCCCTCTCTCTAAAAATAAATAAAAATAAAAT
>PVJI01021491.1:0-26973 GCA_004026765.1 Micronycteris hirsuta
GCTGTACTTATATGAGGTGTTACCACTGGAGAAGCTGGGGGGCAGGGACACAAAACCTCACTGCACTATTTTCCAAACTTCCTGTGAGTGTAGTTATTTCAAAATATCAAGTTTTTAAAAAATCGTCTGGTCTCTATTCTTCATTACAAAATCAGACAATTTAAAGCTATTACTTTTTCCATCATACTTTGTCCCCACTTTCAACCAAATTTATGAATCAAATAAATTTATTTTCTTTTCTAAGTGGTTTTAGGCCCTCCTTTCCTTCCTTCTTTCCCCTCCCTCCCACCTCCCTTCTTTTCTTCCTTCTCTTCTTCCTTCTCTCCTTCCCTCCTCCCTTCCTTCCTTTCCTTCCTTTCCTTTCTTTCTTGAATATCAGTGAATCTGACCTGTTTCTCTTTTCTTCCCCCACTCTGGGTCACCCCACTTAAGAGAATGTCTGCTCTGACAGGGCATCTCCACTTGATCTTGAATCCAAGATCGGAGAAACCTAGAATTCTTCACTTCACTCCCCTCCCTGTACCGACCCCTGGTAACCTAAGGCCAGGCCTTTAATTTGTAAGTCTGGGCTTACCTGTTTGGAAAATGGGTTGAATAATAGATGCCTCCCTCACCAGGGTGTTGAACTTTAATTACTGTTTGCAACATTGCTTGAGATGTCGAGATGAAAGGCAGTTTTAAAAGTACATGTTATTGGCATTAGTAATAAAGCCGAGGAATTTGTTTATGAGTTTGCGAGATTGTCAGAAATGGGAAAAGGGTGGGGGGAGGTTGATTTTATGTGGAAAACCTTGCCCAAAAAACAGCCACAGATCCTCGTTGGTATAAATAGCAAGAACATGTTGTACCTCAAACAACTTTGCAAATTTCGCGTTCCTCCATGCCCCCGAAAAGATAGAACCCACACTTCCAAAACTGAAAACAAGGCGTTACCTGGGGTTAGAAGGCAGGAAATTCCGGAGCCAGTTTTGCACTGAGACCATTCTCAGTTCTCCTTGCAATTTACAAGAAAAACGCAGGTAAAGCACAGGGTTCTTTCATTTTTACCATCAATACTTTGCTTTTTCTTTTTGTGTTTGATCAGATTTCTACCAATAGAGCAGCTAACAAGGACTTTTAGAAACCTACCATTTTTTTGTGAGCACTTAATAAGAGGAGCTTAGGAAAGAATAAAAGGCTAAAACTTAGCCCATGCCCTTAAAGTGTTTACCATCAAGCCAGAAGATAAATAGGAGTGAGGAGCCTATATTTAGAGTTTATTTCATGGTGCCCTGTTATTAATAATAACTGCCCCCTTTGGAGTGTCCACAGCCCTTTGAAATGCATTACTTCATTCGAGCTACTGATGGTTCTGGGATTATAAACTCGGGTTTGAGGATGAGGAACCTAAGACAGAAGTGACTTTCCTAAGGCCACACAACCTACAAGTGATAGTATTGGCACTTAAACTTAGTCTTGGGAATTGGAATGGTCAGAGCAATGATTTTCAACCAGTGTGCTGCAAGAATTTTTAAAACATTCACTAACTGACTATTTAGTCAGGGGCACTGACCTCTTTTCCCCTAGACTGTCAAATAAAAAATTGATAGCAATAGCTGTCTGGTGTGAATGAATCAAAATTACACCTATTTTTTGTCAGATTAGCAAAAAATATAATATACATATATTAAAATATTCTATTTATTTATTTTTAGATAGAGGGGAAGGAAGGGAGAAAGAGAGGGAGAGAAACATCAATGTGTGGTTGCCTCCCGTGCACCCCCTCCTGGGGACCTGGTCCATAACCCAGGCATGTGCCCTAGACTGGGAATCGAACCTGAGACCCTTTGATTCACAGGCTGGCGCTCAATTCACTGAGCCACACCAGCTGGGGTAATATATAAATATTTTTTTTTTAGTATGCTGCAAAATTTTGGTAATTAGTTTATGTGTGCCTGAGATGAAAAAGGTTGAAAATCTCTGGTCTAGAGGAATTTTCCGGAAGGTTCTAGTGTTCTTTCCACTGTACTGCCACTCCTGGTAGCTACTCAAGGAGAGACCTGGCCTTTTGACCCAGGTTCAAGGCTAGCCTGCACCAAAGACCAATGCCATAAAGATCTAATCAGAGGGCAGGACTAGGGTTAAAGGTGTGTCTTGGACTCAGAAGCTCTGGTTCTGTTCCTGGCTGTTAATCGCTATGTGGATCGAGACAAACGACTTGACTTTGCTGAGCCTTGGTTTCCTCACCTGTTAAATGGAGATATAATAACACTGTTTTCTTCTTAGTGGGTTCTACTAAAAGAGGCGATCTATGGAGAGCACTTAGCCCAGTGCCTCACACACACATACACACACATATTGGCTTTGCTAAAGATTATCAAGTTGAGACCTTAGTACGCAAATGAATGGTGAATGTAACTTTATCCCTGAAAAGAACCATCTTGGCTAAGAACTCAAATGAATTAAAAAAACGACTTTTCTTTTGAAATAGTTGTAGATTTACATGCTACCAAGAGAAATTCCCTATGTTCTTCACTTATTCCCTCCACCCCATGAGATGACTTTAGTACCATGTCACAACCAGGGAACTGATATTGATACAATTCACCCACTTTACTGGCATTTCACAGGTTTACATGTAGTCATTTATGTGTACGTTTGTTTAGTTCTGTGTTGGTTTGTTTGACCACCACCAGAGTCAAGATACAGAATTGTTCCATTTTAAGGATCCCGCATGTAACCCTTTTATCCTTCTCCCTTCCTTTTCATTTCCCTAACCCCTGACAACCATTAACCTCTTCTCTATCTCTATAATTTTGTCATTTTGAAAACATTACACATATATACATAATGTATGTAGCGTCTTGAGGTTGGCTTTTTTCATTCAGCATAATTTCCTTGAGATCCCATGGAGCTGTTTCAAGTATCAATACTTCCTTTTAATTGCTTCAAAGTATTCCATGGCATGGATGTACCAGTTTGTTTTACATTCACCCATTCAGGGACATCTGGTTTGTTTCCAGTTTGGGGCTATCATAAATAAAGCTATGAACAATCATGGACAGGTTTTTGTCTGATCATATTTTCATTTTTCTGGAATAAATGTCTAGGAGTACAATTGCTGGATGTTGGTAAGTGTGTGTTTAGTTTTGTTAAGACAACACCATACTTTTTTCTAGAATGATCCTGCCATTTTACGTTCCCACTAACCATGTGTAAGCAATCTAGTTTCTCTACATCCTCACCAGCATTTAGTGTTATCACTATTTATTTTAATCATTCGGATAGGTATGTAATTATATCTCATTGTGGTTTTGATTTGCATGTCTCTAATGACTAGTGATGCAGAATATCTTTTCATACGCTTATATCCATCTGTATACTCTCTTTAGTGAAATGTCTGTCCATGTTTTTGCCAGTTTTCTAGTTGGGTGGTTTGATTTTTAGTACTGAGTTTGCAAATTCACCAGAAATGTAGTTACAAATATTTCTCACAGTCTGTAGCTTGTCTTTTCATCTTTTCCACGGGGTCCTTCACAGAGCATGAGTTTTGCTTTGATGTGATTCAATTCATGAACTTTTCCTTTCATGGGCTGAGCTTTGTGGTCAAGTCTAAAACCTTTTGCCCTAGCCCTAGATGCGAAGATTTCCTTCTTCTTTTGAAAAGTTTTATATTTTACATTGAAGTCCTTAATCTATTTTGACTTAATTTTTATATATGATGTATGGTTCAGGTTGATGTTTTGGGTTGGGTTTGAGGGTTTTTTTTTCCTGCCTATTAATGTCCAATTGCTCCAGCACCATTTGTTTAAAATGCTTTCTTCTATTCAATTGCTTTTACACCTTTGTCAAAAATCAATTGGGCATATTTGTGTGGATCTATTTCTGGGCCAAGATCCCAAAGCAATTTTGACTCAAATATTGAACTTGGGTGAACGAAACACAAGAAATCAATCCATACAAAGACTTAATGAAGACTAACATGTGAAGCATCTATCAAACAGTCTAATGTTCTGTGTAATTAAGTGTGAAAGTGTAAGAAATTGACTGTGAGTGCCCTGATCATTCAAACATAGACTCAGGGAAGCAGTCTAAAGCAGAAGAGAATATTGAAACGGGCCTTGCCTTTGGGGCCAGGGAGACCTGCAATTGGACTGTGATTCTTCATTTATCACCTGAGAGACATTGGGCAGGTAAGTGAGTTCACCTCCTGGAGCCTCACCTTCTCCATTGTTTAGTGGAGATTATATTACCTGCCTCACAGGATTAGTTTGTGGACTAATGAGATGAGGGCCTGAAAAATGGATAACAGTGAACTTGGTCCACGGTAGCCATGAGAGGGACAGATGTGAGAGATGGTTTGGGAGTTTTACCTCAAATTTTCTATCAGACCCCTCCCAACCAGCCAAAGCAAACATTCTCTGTAAGTAAAAAGTGTGTTTGCTATGCAAATATGCCTTACAAATGCAGCTTTGAGATGTTTCCTATTCCCTCACTTTCAGCCAAGCTGCTGCTCTTAAACCCTTCTCTCTTTTTAATTTATTTATTATTTACTTTTAGAGAGAGGGGAAAGGAGGGAAAAGGAGAAGGGGAGAAACATCAATGTGTGAGAGAAACATCTTATCGGTTGCCTGGTTGCCTCTCGCACACCCCCAACTGGGGACCTGGCCTGCAACCCAGGTATGTACCCTGACTGGGAATCGAACCAGCAACCTTTCCATCCGCAGGCCGACACTCAATCCACTGAGCAACACCAGCCAGGACCTAAATGCTTCTCTTATAGAAAAGGTTGGACACCTTCTCTGCTAAGCATCAAAACTTAGTGGATTTGTCCTCAGGACTGGCATTCAAGGGCCCCCATTTCATCCTTGTTTGGCCACTGACTTACCCTGCAAAGGAGGTTCATTTTCATTCTCTGGACATCTGCTTTTCCCAAGAAAGGGGTGAAGCTTGGTGCCCACCTCCTAAGGCAGTTTAGGAGGATCAAAAAACTGAAATAAAGTAAATTACAAAATACTTAGTGAATTTCCTCATTTCTTACATAGGTTAAGCATTGTAGAGCAGGGGTTGGTAATAGCTTATGCCCAAATCCTGCTCCCCCCAACATATTTTTGTATGGTCTGAGAGCTAAAACGGTGTTTACATTTTAAAGGGTTTTTAAAAGAGAGGAAAGAAGGAAGGAAGGAAGGAGAGAAAAGAAGGAAAGAATATGCCACAGAGACATATGTGGTTTGCAAAGCTTAAAATAGGAACTCTCTGGCCCTTTACAAAGTTTATTGGCCCCTATTGTAGGGATAAAACTGAGGCTCAAAGAAAGGGAGGATATTACATACCTGAGGTCATACAACAAAGAAATGGTCAAGCTATGCATCCATTCATCCATCTAAAATATATAGATTACACTCCCTTTATATGTATGAGGATAAAACATGGATAGTTAGTATAGCATTTCTCAAAGCGGGTTCCAAGGAGCCCGGATGCCAGGAGTTTCCCAGGAACAGCATATCCTCAGCTTAAATAAATTCTTGAAACTCTAAAACTCTGTAACCTCCTCTTAAAAGGCCACTATGTATATCAGCATATCAAAGCTCTGAAGAGTCTTGCAGCAAAGAAAATAACTGGTTACCTTTGTTGAACTCAGCATGTCCCAAATGTATTCAGCTGGAAAAGTCTTGTTTCGTTCTGTTTATTTTGATGATAGCTATGTAATATCATTCCTCAGAAACAAATTTTAAAAGCATAGGCCAATCACGTGAGTTTGAAAGCTGGCCCAGCCATTTCCTTGCTTCAGGACCCTGAGCAAGTTACCCAGCCTCTCTGCGTCTCATTGGTGGAGAACACAGACTCATTCCCACCTACACCTCTGATCCCGTTTCCTGCCTTTAGAGCCACAGAGACATTCTTGGCAATCTTTCATGCCATTGGGATGTCAGAGCTTTATTTTTTTTCTTTCTGGTTGGATATAATTCTATAATTTCCCCAAAAGACCAAGGGCTCCATATCACATCAGCTGTGCTTTTATGCTATAAATGCCCTGGCAAAGGAGGATGGAGTGGGTCAGGTTCTAGAACACTCAACCTTAAAAAGTCAAGAATGTAGGACTCATGGAAACAGAGGGAATACAGCCAATAAAAGGATCTGTCAACTTCCAGAGACTTGCTGGAACAGGGTTGATTATTTCCTAGAGGTGCTGATGAAGGAATTCGTAATATTAAAAGAATGCAACCATTATGGAATTCAGCCTACACTCTGTGATTAACATAGCACTAAATCATGGAATTTCAGCAAGATTCCAGTCTTAGAATGGTAAGCCGGCCTCACAAAAAGATGCCGAAATAAATCTATACTTGCTCCAATTGGTTGGTTCAGCAAATAGGTTGGCTCTCTTTTGTCTCTGGGTCTTTGCATGTGCTGTTCCCTCTCCCTGAGTTGCCCTTTCTCTTAACTTTTGCCTGATTCACTTGTACCCTTCCAGTCTCTGTATCAATGTTACCTGTTTCCTGTAAGCCTAAAGTAGGTTCTGTACCGGTTGCGATAAATCCTGTTTCTTCTCTCTCAGAGCACTTACCTGGCCTCCTGTTAACTCTGTCTTCCCATCTGGACTATAAGCCCCAGGAAGGCAGGGACTGGCTTCATCTTGGTCACCGTTGCATCTGAAAAGCTTAGCATGCTTCTCAGGGGTGTCCAACCTTTTGATATCTCTGGGCCACAATGGAAGTAGATGAGTTGCTTCGGGCCACAGATTAAGTACATTTTGACACATAGTCACACACACAAAAAACCCTCTCATAATGTTTTAAGTAAAATTTAAGTAAAACCCTCTCATAATGTTTTAAGTAAATGTTTTAAGTGTTGGGCTGCATTCATAGCCATCCTGGGATGCACGTGGTCCGCAGGCCGCAGGTTGGACACCCCAGGCCACAGGTTGGACACACCTGTATCTAGACAAAGTGGCTAGTCAACAAGCATTTGCAATAAACAAAGAGATTGACTAAGTGTGCACACTCTTTGGACGCCTTGATTCTCAGACACATTGGGGAAATAGAGGCAGCTCTGCAGACTCCATTTAAGTGCAGTGGAGCTGGGAATGGGACTGAAATCCTCTGACACCAGGTGTGAGACTCTGTTTCATACCCCATGCCCATGTCTTAAATAATTGAATTCCTCCGCAGCAGAGCGTCCATGGCCTCATTCTAGTCTTTCTTGTTATCACAGTAGAGTTTAAGACTGTTTTGGAGAATTATTTTATAACAAATGGGATCTTGGGGTAGAGAAAAATTTACCTCATTCTCAGGAGTAGGAGAAATATGTGCCTTTGGACCTTGGATTTAAATGAGCCAGCAAATCCCTGCTAATTCTCTTCCATTGCTGGGTCCTGTCTGCTTCATATTCAGCAGAGAAAGCCAGCCTATGTCACTCATGATTTATGCCCTGCTGTTTGCTCTCTTCCCCTAGAACATTAAACATCCTGAGCAGAGGGGGAAGAAGAGGTAATCTCAGGATGCCTGGCTGCCAGACGGGTGTCTGGGGCGGGCTCTCTGCTCTGGTGGGGAATGGGAGGAGGCTGAAATGCAGGGGGGTAGAGGGGGGAGGAAAAAGAAAAAGACCCATGGGGCTTCTACATAAAAGGAACAAGGCAGCCTCTGTTTGCTCCAACCTCTGCAAAAAACATTGGCCTCTAAGCTGAGGAACCTGGGTACTTGATTTACTTGTTTACTGAGCGCCTTTGGGCAAGACTTTCCTCTCTCTGAATCTCAGTTTCCCCTGTTGTTAAAGGGTCTAGAAGACTTGAGCACCCCACTGCCTCAGGGATCTGAAGCTAGTTGGTGCACAGGCCTTACAAGGAGAGGGAAGCATAGTGCAGTGGTTAATTAACCATGTAGACTCCAGCTTCAGCTCCTACTGGCTGTGTAACTTTGGGCAAGCTCCTTTCCTCTCTGAGTCTCATCTGCATGATGGGTTCATCTCCTGGGCCTTTCTCATTGGTTTGCTGAGAACTAAAGCTTCCAGTGGTACCGGCACTGAGCCAGTAGTTAATAAGAGTCAGCTCTTATTGGGGCTGCTGTTTCTGAGATGGTCCCAAAATGTGGCCTTGGTGTTCCTTTCTACCTGAGTTCCTGGTTTGAGGCCTGGCTGGTGGGGGCAGGGCATCCCTGCCAGCACTTGGAAATTCTGGGCAGAAGGGAGGAGGAGCTATTTTCAGTGGATTCTGGTTCTATTTGTAGCTGTGAGTTGGCCCAGGCTGCAGAGAAGCTTTGGGTAGAGCAAGCTGGGCGCTGAAACGAGTGTGTTGTCTTTTATCTGGAGGGTAGAGGAGGGGGAGGAGACAGGGAGGGGAGGTGGGAAGGAGGAAGAAAAGTCTCCCTTCTCCCCCATGGTCCACCTCCCCTGAAATCCCTTTCTATCCTGTTCTGGTTAATTTTATCCCCTCTGACTTCCCTGGGGGAATTTAGAGGGGGGTGACTGGTATTTCAAAGGTGGATTTACTTAGTAAACGCAGAAGCAATCTATCCATCAATCACATTAACACAGTGTTCCCAACCAAACAGCATTGATTTTTCTATTCCCAGGAGAATTGCGGGTTATTTGTTAAGGCGTGAGTGGTGGCCAAACCACCAAACACCTAAGTCATTTACCGAAGTATAGATGAAGCACCCTCATTTCCCCACTGGATCCTGGGGCAGAACCTAGCCACAACCATCCCCCCCAGCCCACTCCCCACCATGTGATTAGGCAACTTGCTCAACTTCTCTAGGCATCAGTTTCTTCAGCTGTTGAAATTGGGGGGTGGGGGAGCATACCAGGGAGACTTTTGGAGTTCTTGAGTTCTTTCCAGCTGCAATTCTGTGATTCTTTGATGCAATACTCAAATAAGGTGAGGCAGGATCCTTTAATCAGAGGATGGTTGGTAAGATTGGGAGGCTCCAAAGAGAAGGTAGCATCCTACCCCGTCATTTTCGGATGAGAAAACTGAGGCCCTGAGGGTGGGGTCAGGTCAGACAATGAGTCAGCTGGGTCAGGAATCCAGGCCTCCTACCTCCCTTTGCAGCAGGTCATCCCTGACATTAGGCTGCCAGGCACCTCTCCCTGGGAGAATGGGGAGGAAGCACTTCTGCTGAGCACTACTGTGCATGTGGTCACTCACTTAACCCCCGCAGTAATTCATTTTCTGGATGAAATGACCCACATAGTAAGGTCTAGTGGCAGGTCTGCCTAATTAAAAACTCCATCACTATTTGAGTGTTTCTCCAAATCCAGTCCTTCGGGTACTATCCTCATTAATTTTTGACAGATCAGCTTTGCACTAATATATACTTCATTTTTTTCTTTAAACCAATTAATCATTTTAAGAAAATTTAGCTTCATCTTAAGCAAAAAGATCTGTGATGCTATATTTTTCCAAATATATTAAACATAACTGTTTAAATTTTAAAAAATCTATGTACCAATTAAAAACGCCTTTGTGGTTAAGAAATTCCAATGAATACTTTGATTGGTTCTCAAACTTGTTGGTTTTTAAAAAATTACTGAGAAACTTAAAAAGCTCTTGCTTGTGTTAAGTTATAGCAATTGATATGTACTTGCCAGGAATTAAAACTGACAAAATAGTAAATAATTTATTTATTTATAAAAATAACATGATTTAAAAAATATTATAAACCTATGACATGTTACCATAAATAACATGTTTTTTTATGAAAAATAATTTTTCAACACAAAAATGTTTAGTAAGAAAAATGGTATTGTTTTACATATTTGCAGATTTCATTAGAGTTTGACTTAATAATTTTGAATTCTCTTATCTGTTTCTGCATTATCTGTGGCAGTTTGTTTTAGTTGAGGATAATCCAGCCTCATATACTTAAGATAACTGTGGTTATTCTTATTTGATACTACACTAAAACTTGATAACTATAGTTTCTTAAAGTTTAGTTGCATAGATTAATATCAATGAATTTTTGTACTCAGTTATACTAAAACCACTGATTTATCTTGTACTTTGAATGGATCTTTTATTCATACATGATTTGGTAACATGATGCATTGGTCATTTGGAAAATATTGGTTCACTGCTTACACAGCTCTTCCAAATGTTGGCACATTTCTTTCTTTTTTTATTTATTACTTTATTGTTCTTCAATTACAGTTGTCTGCATTTTCTCCCCTCCCCTCCTCCCCACCCCTAAATGTTGGCACATTTCATACACAATATCAAAAATGGACTTCTGTTAATGTTACCACAATCTAAGAAGAAAAGACATTAGGGGTTGGAAAGTTGTCAAGTTCATGGTGGACCATTCAGATTTTCCATGATTCTAATTAAGCTAGAATTTTACCATTGACAACAAATACTGTCAGCTGTTTTACTTCACATGACAAGCTCATTTTATACACTTTTTAGAAACTGTCTGCCAAATACCCAAGTCTGAATAACTATAGCTTCCATGTTAACCATTCTTTCAAGTAAAGTTAAAACAGAGCTTTTTTTAATCCCCCCTTAAAAGGAGGCTGGTTCAGTTTGCAAGTCAAACAATCACATAAGTGCTTTTCCTTGAGACAACCATCATACTTCTGCACATAGCAAAAGTGCTTTCTGTGTGGGGAGTAACTGATGAATGGGTATGGGGTTTTATTTTATTTTACATTTTAAAAAGATTATTTATTTTTCTTCAGAGAGAGAGAGGAAGGGAGGGAGAAAGAGAGGGAGAGAAACATCAATGTGAGAGAGAAACATCAATTGGCTGCCTCTCACATGTTCCCAACCAGGGATCTGCCCACACCCCAGGTATGTGCCCTGAACTGGGAATCGAACCAGTGACCTTTTGGTTCACAGGCCAGCACTCAACCCACTGAGCCACAGCAGCCAGGGCTGGGGTTTTATTTTAGAGTGATGAAAGTGTTTGGAAACTGGGTAGAGGTTATGGTTGCACAATATTGTGAATGTTCTAAGTGTCACTATACTTTAAAATGGTCCATTTTATGCTAGTTGAATTTTGCCTCAATAAAACAGTAAAATGAAGTGCTTTATGTGTAATTTCCATTTCATCACAGAGACTATTAAACAGATCTAGAGTTAGTAAAATCAATTTTTTATTGCTTTGTCAAGGACATTCTTAAGTGAAACTGGCATTTTGTTGTGAATATCAGCACATGTTAGTGAAGATGATGGCTGCTAGTACAGACGGGGACCGCTGCCTTGAATGGATTTTTGCCACCGCTGCTTTTGTACCATCAGTTTAAATGTCAACGTGGTTAAAGAAAGACAAATAAGTTCTTAGTATTATTATTAAAATAGTTTGACCCACATTGGTCCCTGAGAGAGAGAGAGAGAGAGAGAGTGTGTGTGTGTGTGTGTGTGTGTGTGTGTGTGTGTGTCTTAGGGCTCCCTAGGGACCTGTGGACCACACTTTGAAGACCACTGCTCCATGTCGAATTTGAGTTGAACCGACCCATCCCAGCAGCAGAGGCACCTGAAAAATCCCTGGAGATTTGAATCACTTAAATGTGGGTCTAATTCTAGTTTCTATCTGATCCTGGGCAAGTGGTTCCTCAAAAGCTGAGAGTCCCAGCTACCCTGCCTGCTGGGCTAGGAGGTTAAGGAGATGCGGAAGGGTTATGAGGGTTTAAGGATAAACCACACAAAGCATCCACTGAAGGGGAAGAGACTTTTATCATTAAGCAGCAGGACCTAGTTTTGTGAAGGCTGTGTTTTGGGGCCCTCCAGGGGCCCTCTTGACCTTGGGAAACCTCCATCAATCAACCTTTCCATCTATCTTAGGCTACTTCAAAGAGTCCCTGAGCAGCTGGAAGAACATTTTCGGCTTTGAAGATAGCAGGGGGAAGAAGGCTGAAAGGGTAGTAGTAGGACGAGGGGAGGAATTTAGAGGGGTAGAGGGGGCCTCTCACATGAGAAATAGGGCAGCAAGAAGCCCTCACTGAGCCTGGATTAGTTTTGTCTTTTCTTTATTCACCACACAAAGTTTAGGGCTTTGTTTCAGCCAAAGTCCCCCCAGATCCCATCCATTGGTGTGACTTTGCATGGGGTACAAAAAGTTTCCAAGCTCATTACCTTAAAGAACCCTTACACACGTCTGTGAGGCGAGTAATGTAGTGATTAGGATCCCACAGGGCCAAGGAGAAAACTGAGGCATAGAAAAGGGTAATAAAGAACAAGTGGAGGCACTATGATTCTAATTTGTCTTTAGACTCAGACCAGGATTCCTTTCCATTATTCCTTGTTAGGCCCTTTCCTTTTAAGTGAGTTTTCAGGGCCAGGCAGCAGTTTTCTCTTTCTTATTTAGAGATAATTTGCTAAGATCTGCCCTAACAGTAAGCAGGTGGGCAGTAGTGGAAATGAAGTGCAGTATGAAGTCTCAAAATATGCTCTGGGAATCAAACCGTTTGGATTCAAATCCTGATCTTTATACCTCCTACGTAAAATGGGGGAGAGTAACAATACCTGCTCATTGGGTTGTTAAAATTACATTAGATATACATGTAAAGCACTCATACAGCATCAGCACATCTTAAGGCTCAATCTTGTTCGTGATTATGAGAACGAGGGGGCACAAATAATGATTTTATGAGCACAGAGAGAAATACCTCCTGCGTCCTATATATTAGTTGGAGATTCATTTTAAAATTCCTTAGTCTAGATTAAGATCAAACATGGTGATATTCAGTGTGAAGACAGGGCAAAGTGACAGGCCAACAATTTGCTCTCTCCTTGTGGTTTCCTGGGGAGCTGCGGGATTGGCTGAATCTTTGCCCTGAGCCTCCTCATTGGGGAAGCTGCTCTAGAGTCAAGTGTTATTAGCTTTGATCTAATCAGAGGCCACCCAACTATGGAAACCCATCTTTCCGTCTTTACCTGAGCAAAGGTTTGGGTAGCAGAACTTGTGCCCAGAGGGGAAGGAAACTGTTGGGAACCTGGAGAAACAGGTGGGAAACCCTGTATTTTATTTGGTGCTCATCTACCCTTCGCACTTACTCTTTCCTCTCTCATTACATAAAGGCTATAATCATATAACAGAAAGGAGAAATGACGACAGCAAATATAAATAAAAAGAAAAAAATGAAGTGCAAAGTTGAGACTGGAAGGAAAAACCACTGTTAGTATGTGGATCCAAAGGACCAACAATAGGCCATCACTGAGCTTCAAATTTAGCCTTGGGTTTTCTGGAATCCAAGGTGAAAAGACACACAGTCAGCTGCATAACACTAATTATCAGAAAGGGAGCATACCTGTTTCTGTGGGAGAACAGCAAATCCTTTAACTTTGAACTCTAATGTAGTTTCTTATGTGAGATTTTATTTCAGGTGACGATGCCATGAAGTGTGCAGTACAGCATAGTTTTTGTTGTCAGTTGGGTTAGGATTTGAATTTTGTTTTAGTGCAGCTATTCTGCGCTGCTGCTTGTTCATCTGTAAAATGGAGATGATAACAGTACCTATCATAGTTGTGAAGATTCAATTAGATGAACTGTATAAATAAATATTAACTATTAATCAAGAAATTTGACTGCCCACTACGACTTATCATGTTTAATTCTAGGTGCTGGGGATAACACGATGAACAAAACAAACAAGATCCTTATCTTCAAGTAGCTTTTACATTGGAATGGATAGAAAGGTAACAAACATGAAAACGTGGATAAATTATTGCAGAGAGTACTGTGAAAAAAACAATACAACAAATGCAGGGATAGATTTCATTTTACTGGTTCTCTCAGCCTTTTTCTAGTAAAGTCAAGGGTGTGATGTTAAAATGCAACTCTGAGGAGGTAAATCTGTTAGGGCCTAAGGTAATTCAGTACCAGTATGTAGAATGCTTCTGCAGGCCGTTGCAGATGGGTTACAATTTATTTATTTTTATTTAAAAACTGACTTTATCCCGCTGAGTTTTAGTTTAAGTAGTTAAACTAATACTATTTCAAAAACAGTATTATAAGTAGAACCTTGAGCACACTGTTTACATGCTTATATTAAATTAGCTTTAACCTCATTACAACTACAGGTGAAATATACTATGTACTAATATTCTATTTAACTGGTTAAGTAGAGTGAGGCATTGTCTTGTTCGGAGATAAAGAGCTAGGAAAAGATGCCTCTTAAAAATCTGTAGGATCAAATTTGGCTTTTCTTGTTCGCCCATTTCCCACCTGTTTGTCCCTCCTCCATTTGGGCTTCTCCATCAGCTTTTCGATCACCGCGGGCTGAAGCTCCGCCCCTCACGGGGCGTGACTAACGAGTCGGGCCACGCCCCCTCGCAAAAAAAAACGACGCCCCGCCCTTTTTTCCCCGACCGAGAGCCGAGGGCCCGAGCGTGCGCGCGCGCCCCCGCTTGCGGCCGGGCTCTGTGTCGGGAGCGCGCTCTGTGTGGCCGCTGCCGCCATGTTGTTGTGGTTGTGAAAGGCGGCGGCGACGGAGGAGTACCTGGACGAGACACTCCAGCGGCCCTGGCGCTGCCCCCCGCCGGCCCTGGCTGGGAGCCTCGTGGGGTGGCGGAGGAGGCCGTGCCGTGGCGGGCCTCGCCATGTCCTGCCGCCCGGTAAGAAGCCCACCACTGCTCCCCGCCCCCCCGTCTCCTCCGGGTGTGAGGAGGAGCTGGAGGAGGGGCCGGCCTCGGTCCGGGAGCGGCGGCTGTCACCCTGTGGAGGAGGCGGCGGCCCGCGGGGGGCTGTGGAGTGTGCGCGGCCCAAAGAGGGGTTTTCTGGGCGGCGGCGACCGCCGCCACGGGGAGGCGCGGGGAGTGGAACTCAGTGGCCCGGCTCGGCCCGGACCCTCGGCACCAGGGAGTGGGTTCCCGGGCCGGGGTGGCCTTCCCGGACCTGGCGGGACGGGCCCATAGGGTTAGGGGTGTGAAGCTACCCCTGGAGTGTCCGGATAAATGCCCGCGGAACTTCGGGAGGTGAGTGTGCACCCCTCTTCTGGACCGGGTTTTTGGTAGTCTGCCGTGGCGAGAGGCCAGAGGCCGGGGGCCAGCGGAGCCCCTGTGGTGAGCGGTGCGGGCCCGGGACTTGTGGGAAGGAGGAGTGGCCGCCTGACTGTAGCTGGGCATTCTCCTGACCTGGTAGTACTTGGGTGGGAAGGATGGTTCGGAGGCGGTTCTGAAAGCTCAGGGAACGCTGGTCAAACAGCTCTGCAAAAGATTACAGTGTTATTTCTTAGGTGGAAATCATGCTGCTTGATGTATTGCATTGTGCTGCTTAGGATCACTAAGATCGTATCGTTGCTTGTACTTTGGACTGGAAAACCTACCTAAAAATAATGGGGTAAATTCAATGGGAAAATAATGGGGTCAGTTCCACTTTACTAAACTCCTTTTGGGTCTGGTAATCTCACCTGCAAGATTTGCACAGGAGCTACTACTGTTAGGTATTGATGTTTAGGTGTCTTTTCCAGAGCAAGGCCTAAATTCTTGACTGTTTTAGTATCTTGATATCCACTTTGTTATCTGATAGGATCTGTTTTTTTCACAATGAAAAAAAAAGTGCGCATAGTTTTCTAGTTGAGGTTCAACTTAGTTTCTCATAATAACAGTGATGCTATGGAGGCCTGGGTTGAATTACAGGAGATGATTTTTTTTTTTACGTGAAATGCTTGTGATTTGTACAATGAGAGGTGGCCAGGACCCCTGCTTTTCAGATTCAAGGCACTTTCTGTAGGGCAAGAGTTGTGGTCCATATTGTTTTTGCGCAGAATGACACTGTTTTGAGTAAACCCAGTCCAGTACTTATGCAATATTAAACTAACTTCTAGGATTTTAAATTGGCTGCTTATGAAGCCCTCTTTCAAAGATCCAGTTTTTTTAAAACCTGATTTTAGGGGGCTGGTCGGGGTGGGGGGAGAGACACCAATTTGTTGTTCCACTTATTGGTGCATTCATTGGTTGCTTCTTGTATGTGTGCTGACTGGAGATCGAACCCACAACCTTGGTGTATTGGGACAACGCTCTAACCAACTGAGCTACGTGGACAGGGCTATGAAGTCCTCTTTCAACTCTAATTACCTCCCTCATTTTCAGATGACCCGGAGCAGTTCTTGTGACCCCCAGCACAGTCATGCATCCCCACTTGTAGAATGGCAAGCCATGGATGGACCCAAGTTTCTCAACTTTTAGGCCAGATTCTTTAGTTCAGGACTTAGCTAGTTAAATACTGGCCATCAGTGTAAATTGCCTAAAATGCTGTTTCCAGGGCCTCAGACAGGACCAGGAGAATTTAAAAAGGCCAGGTGAAGGAGGGATCTGAGAATCCATCCTTACAAAGCTTGAATGAGTCTGGTCAGCCAGGTTTGTGAATTTCTGCCTTGGGTCACCTTTGGTATTCCAAAAGATTCCTATTAATTATGACTTACGTGCGAGTGCTTTTTGTTTATAGATCTTTAAGAATTTGAGAGTCAGGGAAGAAGGGGAAATGTGAGAAACTTAAAACTGAAAACGGAGCATCTCCTAATATAATGGATTTATGTAGGGGAAGCAGATTTGTTGCCAAAAGTTATTTGTGCATATCTTCAGGAACACACTTGGTAAAATTAGGTGCTTCTTGACTGGAGGTATATCCAAGGATGTATGGAAGAATCCAGTGGAAAGAAGCAGAGAGGGAGAGACAGTAGAGAGTGAGTCTCCTGGCTCACAGAGGGGTCCACCAAAGGCGCTTTCTCCCAAAGCATAATGGTTGCTCCTAAACCATGTTTCTAGTGAAGTGAGGGTAGAGTGGGTGAGTTAGCAGTCTTTTGAGACAAGGGTTGTGAGCCAGGAAAGTTTACTGTGAAAAGTTCATGAAATTTGCCCCAAGCCATAAGGAGTAGTAAAGTCAGTTTTTAAATCTGTTGTAGTTCCCGTTAACACCTTACGTAGTCAAGTGGAATGTTGAGTTTTGAAGGAAGTATTCATATTTGAAGAGGGGGATGTGAGGTGCACCCAGCTGTGTACTACAAGAACAAGAGGCCATGCCTGTTTAGCTCCTTGGTGTCCCTTGTACCTAACTGGAGTTTCCAGCATAATATGCCCTTAGATACTTGTTGAATAAATGAAGAGTATTGAGATGGGGAAAAGAACTGTTTTGGTGGTTGATAGCAACGTTAGTTTTTAAAAGCTACTTGATGTCTTGCATTGGATTAAAGAGACAGTTTTAGCTCATGTGGTTTGGAGCTTTGAGTGCTTTAAGAGATTCTGTTTTCTAAAGACTGTCATTAGACACAATCTTGTCCCCTAGTTTTTGGGTCTTAAATGTGTCTTTAAAAAAATATGTCTTACATTTTTTAGGTGTTAGTGACTTTCTTTAGGATCTCCTTTTATTGGATGCAGAGACATTTAAAATAATGGGAAACTGTAGATTGGTAGAGAGTTTGTGTCATTATTGACTATATGATTGCTGTTGGGAATGTCAGTTATCTGGGCTTCAGTTTTCTCATCTATTTGTTGATCTCAAATAGTTTCTTCAGCCTTATTCTGCAAATCTTTAATAATTTTTAATTGTATTATTTGGTATTCATCTCAAAGGTAGATGAACCTTTTTAATTAAAAAAGGAACATTTTGCTTGGATTCTGCTTTTAAGCTTTTGGATTTTAGATGTTTTCCGAAAGTACTCTGGAAATTGAGTGCATATTGCAAGTGTTGTGCAGAAACAGCATGCTCATGCTGTTGTAATTCACTTAGTGATGAAATCAAAACGGATTTCACATAGAGAACTTCATCATTTAGTGTGAAGCCACAAGGTTAAGGACGGTTTGGGGGAAGTTTGTGCAATTTACGTGGCCAGTTGTTTCTTACGGTCCACCCAATTCTGTAATTTTCTATGGTGAATTTATATGTAGTTTTACAATCAGTGAAATGTTGAGCAAACATAAAGTATGAGATCAAATCTGTATTGAATTGAACTAGGATTCCCAGGAAATCTAGAGGCTAACGAAATTAACATTCATTACTACTTTTAATCTTAATTTTATGATACCAATATCGATACAATGCTTTTATCTTCACTTTTGTATCCAAAACTTAACATACCTTTTAAGTTCATATTTCTATCAGATGTTCAAAATGAAAATTATTGTAGCATGAGAGTGGATAATTTAGTAAATCCTGGGTTCAAGCCTAAGTTGTGCTCCTCATTAGCTGTGTTGTTTCTGGCAAGGCATGTAAGGCCCCTGAGCTTCAGTTTCCTCATTAGGAAAAGAAAGAAGAGCAACTTCTCTATTTCACAGTATGTCAGGGAGGATCAAACGAGATGATGTATATGGAAAGCAATCTAAAATGTAGGGGATGATGCTAGAATCCTATTGCAGTAGAATCTTTTATTTTCTTGGAAGAGTTGGCTTGTGGAGTAGTGGTAAACTTGCTACCTGTTCTCAAGTACAGAATTTACTAATGTAACTGATATGATACTTTTATAACAAAAGATTTCTGTTTCTGTACTTTGCCTAGAGAAACCTTTCAGCCCTTGCATCCCATCTGCTGATAGGAATAGTCACAGTGTTGTGGGAACTTCAGAGGGATCTGGGATGTCTCACATTTGTGTCAGGTTTTACATTTGGAACAGGACTTGCTGGATTTCACCCATTTTGTTATATCGAAGCTGTGGCGGAAGGTGGCAGGGTCAAGGAGTTTAGTACATTCTGTGTGCAGTTGTATCTTTTCTAAATGGGAGGTGGCAATGTCATAGGGTAGTGAAGTCAATGTGATTTTAAGTCATCGTCTCCTTCAAGACAATATGAGTTCTCATCATTCCCAATGTGGTGATTTTAAAAAGGATTAAAAAAGAAATAGAAATATCAGCACATCACAAATGGTGAAAGTATGTATTGATTTGGGAAACTTTTGTTTCTTTTTTAAATATATGATTATATATTTACTGGTTTGCAACATAGAGTATGTTTTTTCTTGAGTTATGGTAAAACGTTGAAGTAGTTGCTTAGGGACTTGGTACCTGGGCTTTGCAGTTAGGATGCCTACAAGATAGGAAGGCATAAAACAAATGAAAAACTACAAGGAAATTGTGAAGTGGGGTTAAATTAAAGCTATTCTTTTAAGGCTGAAATACTCCATAGCTCTGTTATGAGTTGTTGATTTAATGAATGAAGTTAAGATACACTAATGTTCTCACTCTTTCTCCTTAAATGGACTGCTTGGTAAAGACAGAGGTACTGTACTGTACTGGGGCTGACCACTACTAAGCATTGTCTTGGATATAGCCAGGCCTGGGTCTGTTATGTGCCTGTTTGTGTCTTCACACGATGTTTAAAATAATTTCATTATGAGAGATAATAGCATGCTTTCCTGCTTTCATTTCTATGGGTTCTGAATTTAATTTCTTTTGTAGCTAATGCTTTTATAATTTAGTTGCAGAATAGAAATTTAAGTTCATTTAATTCTCTCAATTCCGTAGATAAATAATCTGGTAAAATGTAAGGAATTATATTGATTAATCTTAATACTTGGAGAGAAGTGGTATAAAGACTAACTCGAAATAGAATTGTTCTTATTTTCTTGTTCCATGCCTGTCGTTTTTCTATAAGAGAAATCTGTAATTGTGAAGTATTTAGACTGGCTACAAACCACATGGGGTAAAATAGAGGGTTTAGATTTTATTTATTTATTTTTAGAGAGCGTGTGCGGGGGCGGAGGGAGAGAAGGAGAGAAACACTGATGTGTGAGAGACACATTGATCCGTTGCCTCTCACATGCCCCCAACCTGGAGATCTGGCTCCCAGCCCAGGCACGTGCCCTGACTGGGAATTGAACTGACGACCTTTTGGTTTTCGGGCCAGGCACTCAATCCACTGAGCCATACCAGCCAGGGCCAAAGTAAAGCATTTACAAAGAATTTTTGGAAGTGCAATAGGGTAATAATAAGGAATTTTAACAATCTCATTTTAAGTGTTGAAAAGAAGTTGTGATTTCAGTTTATGAAAGCCAGCCACAGTGTATATTCAGTATGGAAGTTTAAAACAGCCTACAAAAACCAAGAATTGTGTTAAGCCAGGAGAATAAAGAAAAGTAGAGAGAACCCATAATCCAATTTAGGTATAATATTTGGTGTTTCTTTTTTTCTTATACATTATCTATAAAAACGTTTTTTTAACGTTTTTCTTATAATTTCTTATAATGTATAAGAAAACCACCCCCAACCCAGGACTGGCAGAAACCCCGGTGTGTGCTTTGACCAGAATTGAGCTGGCGACCCGCTCGCTTTGCCTACTGCGTCACACTGGTCAGGACTAGATAGATGTCTCTTTTAAAGTCCCACTAGCAGTATATTAGGGCCCAATTCCACATGTTCTTGCTAGTTCTTGCTAGATTTATTATCTTCTGGTTTGATGGGGGGAGTTTAAAATAGTTTGGGCATAGTTTTCCTTTATTTTCAATATCAGGTCTTAGTTTAACACTCTGCATCTTAACTCTGTGGAAGGGACAGGTAAAAATGAAAATGTAGTGACAAGGAGTGCTTTTGTGGTTGCTAAACTACAAAACTTTTTGATTGCTCATCCCAAAAGTAAAAAAAAAAAAAAAATTGAGCATTAATCCTCAATCCTTAAGTATTTACTTAACTTACAAACAATATGTATAGTAACTAGTTATTGTGTACCTTATAAAATATAACCGCATCCCCCCAAATTAACAAAGATGAGAATTAAAAATAAAGTTCAAATGTTTTCTCCTTTATTTCAGTGGAGCATTTTGGGTCCTCCTTGAGGTATGTAATACTCTGCTGTGGATATCATGGCTTTAGACTCTTAAGATTTAATGTTGGGCTTTTATGGATGAGTGTTTTGGGGCATTTCCACTAGTCCTGCAGATTGTCCAGTCTAGTTGGATTATGATGGTCCTTAGAAGTATCTGTTGAGTGTCTGTTGAGATACTTCTCAAGTATGCTGTTGAGAGTCAAGTCTGCAATAAGGGCCGACATACAAACCTTGCTCACGAAGCATCAATTTGATCTTTTGTCATTGTTGAGTTGGCTGAATTTGAAAAGGGCAAACAATAGGGTAGGAAACAAAGTAAGTGTACTTCTTTTAAACATGAAGAACTAATATTGTGTAGAGTATATTTTAAAATTTCTATGCTTTATGGAAAGCAGTTTGGTTATAACATATCCCTATTTTCTAAGACTTAAGTCTTAGAGACTGAGTAAAAGGGATGAATAATTGCTACTTGCTTTCCTTTGCTTGCAAAGTACCACAATTAACCTGTCACTCTAATTCCATTTGGAAGAGCCTGAGCCTTTAACTTTTAAAAAATGCTTTCTCAGGCCAAAACTTTCCATGTTGAGTCTTAGATTAAAAGGTAACTTTTTCTTAAGTTTGAATAAATTGCTTTTGATTTGCCCCTCCTCCCCCTGTAAGTTATGAAATCAGAAAATGGCGCTTTTGCACTAGAAGAATGAGTCTCCCTTTCTTCTCCCATCATGGAGAACTTAATTTCAGTAATTTCTTATGGGTCATTGTCAGAGAAAGAGAATATTGAAGTCTTAGATACTGTGAAAAGAGCAACTTGAATGATTATTTTTTGCCAGTTAAAAGAAATGGGATAATTTATATTGAAGATGATTGCTATATACAGTGCTTTAGAAAAAAGTCAAGGTTTTCCTTTTTACTTGAGGTAGCATGATTTATAAGTTTCTTTCATATAATACATCTTAGAACCTCATAAGGATTTGAGAGCATCATTTATTCAGGGATGTTGTGATACCTTTGGGGCCACATGCCTAATGTTTGATACCTTATTTAAAGAGGTAGGCTGTAAACTCTGCAGAAGTAGGTACTGATGGCTGTTCTCCTTCACTCCCTAGCACTTAATATATTGTCTGATACAGAGTAGGCTATCAATGTTTATGTTTAAGCTCTTACTGTTATGTACTGTTTAAGCTCTTACATATTTATTTATATCTATAAATAAGTTATTGCTTTATACAATAAAATCAACACTCAGCCATTATCTGTAGATTGTTCCTTCATCTGGTGTGCACAGATATGTTTTTGTAGGAGAGATCATTAATTTTACATTAGCCTTTCAGATATCCTTTTTCTGTTTTTTTTTAAAAATTTTTATTCATTTTAGAGAGAGGTGGGGGGGGGGAGAGAGTGTGTACGTGAGAGAGAGAGCTTGTTGTTTCACTTATTTATACATTCTTTGGTTGATTCTTGTATGTGCTCTGACCTGGGATCGAATCAGCAACCTTGGTGTATTGGGACGATGCTCTAACCAACTGAGCTACCTGGCCAGGACATTATTTTCTGTTAAGGATAGCTACAAGGTGACAAAAAAATTTAGTCTCGATATAATAATTCCTTTTACTGTGTGTTCCTCCTACTGGCAAGACTGTGTATATATGCGTGTGTATTGTTTACTTATGTAGTAGACTGCTATTTAAAAAGGAAACATACTCATTAGTCTTTGGGTATATAATGATTCTTGAAACATGGACATCAGTTTGCCATGGGGTGAATGAATGAAAAGGAGCAAGTATGATTTCTCTTTACTTGTCTCATTCTCTCTAGTTCCCTGTACACGTAGTTTGGCTTACTCTGAAAATACTGAAGAGAGTTAGTCTTTCAAAGAATTAGTATGTTATTTCCCCTGTGTTTTGCCGGACTTAAGATCCTGTTTAGTAAGTGAACTAATACTTTTTTGTTTTTAATATTTTTTAAGTTCTTTGTTTGTTTTTTAAAGATTTTATTTATTTATTTTAGAGAGAGGGGAAGGGAGGGAGACAGAGAGGGAGAGAAACAGCAATGTGTGGTTGCCTCTCACATGGCCCTCACTGGGGACCTGGCCTGCAACCCAGGCATGTGCCCTGACGGGGAATCAAACCGGGACCCTCTGGTTCCCAGCCCACGCTCAATCCACTGAGCTATACCAGTCAGGGCTAATACTTTTATACATAAGACAGACCTTGGGAAGATGGGACTGAAAATACTAATAGTGATTAATTTCTGGCTGGTGGAAGAGTGTGATTGTGTTCGGCTTTATATTCTTTTGTAGTTTCCCCGTTTTCTATAGTGAGCATGTATTACTCTTATAATTAGGAAAAGCTGTTATTTTAAAGTGAATTTTAACGTTTTTAATTTTCATTGGGTGTCTTAACGGAGCTTTAAGTCACCAGTGAGAAGGTGGCTAGTTAACTGACTCCAGTTCCTAGGAGGAGCAGTTGTTGGAAGTAGTATGGGAGGAATGGGTCAGGCAAGCTGATTTGAACTGTCTCATTGTAAACTCCACTATGACTGAGACGGTCTGTGCTTTGATCATAATTAAATACAAGAGGACCTCCATCTAAATTTTCTCTTCCTAATGAGCTCATTGAGCACTACGAATGATTCCATAAAAAAAAAAATCAGATTCTATGAACTTTAAACACAGGATTCAGACTGAATTCCCAATTATTCTGCTGACTTGCCATTTGGACTTAAGTTCTGTAGCTTTGTGTGTGTACATTTTAAATATCAAGTGGGATGATTACAATTTATGTGATAATGGATTTTGTATGTGTAATTTGAACTGGAAGAGAGATAAATGACTTTATGACAATATAGTCTTACTGAAATTTTGGTGTTAATATTACAGTTGGGAGTTGGGCCACTGTGAGTTAGTTTATATACTCATCTGGTGATATTTTAGGAAAATCTTTGTAACACATTCTATAGAGTTTAAGTGTTTAGATAAGGCCTGATAGCTTTTGCTCTTAGTTTACTGCACATTATAGTCTTTAAAATGCTGTGTAAACAGATGATAGAATGTTAGTTTTCTGGGGGTAAGACATTTGTAATTATCTACCCTTTATTTTTTTAAAGAATAAGATTAAAATTGAAGAGCAATCAAGGTAATAAAGGTAGGTACTAGTCCAATATATATGGTACCTTAAGACAGTGATTTTTTTCAACTGGTGTGTCGCAAGAATTTTTAAAACATGAAATAACTGCCCTCGCTGGTGTAGGGTGGGTTGAGTGCTGGCCTGTGAACCAGAAGGTCACCGGTTGGATTCGTGGTCAGGGCACATGTCTGGGTTGCAGGTCAGGTCCCCAGTTGGGGGTGTGTTTTTTTCTCTCTCTTTCTCCCATCCTTACCCTCTAAGAAATAAATAATACCTTTTTAAAAAATATGCAATAACTGACTAATCAGGGACACTGACCTCCTTTCCCTTAGATTGTCAAATTAAAAAAAAAATAACAGTCAACACAACAATAGCCATCTGGTATAATGAATCCAAATTACACCTATTTCTTTTTTTTGTCAGATTGGAAAAAAATATAACATTTTTTGGTGTGCCTCAGAATTTTAGTAATTAGTTTATGTGTGCCATGAGATGAAAAAGGTGGAAAAACGCTGCCTTATATATTCTGCAGTTGAAAAGCTTGAAATTTATATTAATATATATACTTCATTTATTTTAATAGCTAAAAATCCAGTTGTGTGAATAGAACACAATTTTAGTCTCCTGTTGATACTTATTTTCAGTTCTTTATAGATTTAAAAATTTCCCTCTGATAGGATAACACTGTACATGCTGATCTACAATTTGCTCTTCTTCCAATAATAAGTATGTTGTAGACATTTTACCTTATCACAAAATGTAGTTTTACCTCATTTTTAAGGACTAAGTAGTTTTGGTTTTTTTTTTTTAAAGATTTTATAGACACACTATAATTATCTGGCCCCTTGTGGATTGGATTTTTTGGCATTTTTTTCCCCATTACATTTAAAAGTACTATTTGTGATGGATATTCTTGTATTTTATACTTCTGAACAACTGTAGGGTTATTTTTACAGAAATAATTCTGCAGAATAAAATCCTGGAGAATAGAACTACGTGTAATAAATATTGATGTCTTTATATTAGAGCTCGCTCAATGTGTATATTTGTAACTTTCTTATTCCTGGTCTTAGCTCTGTTAAAATGGGCGCTATGTAAGAGGTGCTGAGATGAATGGCTTCATAATACAAAGTAATTAATATATTAAATTCGCATAGTAGAGGCTAGAAGGAGTCCCAGTTTTATATAGGTAAGGCACACAAAGCTGTTTTTGGGGAATAGTTTTAGTTTCGCTAGTACTGAATAGAAGATAGAAAGGATTCAAAGATAAATTTGTAAAGTATGTCTGCTAAAGTATGTTGCAATTAAATCATTAAAGTTTTTGAATTTTTGTTTATTCTCTGTACTGAGCCCTTTTAGGCTTTTGAGACCAAAGGCAATTTTGGGGAAGTTGTGTCTGGTAGCAGTGTGAATAATTGGGTGCAAAGATTGGAAAGCAATGAAGATTCTGTACTGTACCCAGACTTAGGTAATAAGGACCTGAATTAAAGCGGTGGGGAGGTGGTAGGTAATTCAGGTGGCTAGATTAATGTAGAAGATTGTTAGCTGATACCCTAAAGGAAATACACAAAGATTTGTGAAATAGTTGAATGGGAGGTAAGGGCAAAGATTCCAGGTTGATGGATTTAGGGCATTGGAGAAGAGTGGTAGTACGGAAACTTGGAATTGGGAGAAGGAGCTCGTTTTGGAAAAGGACTAAAATGAAATCCTTCACACATTTAACACTGAGACTAAGGGTTATACAAGTAAAAATGTCCTGCAGGAACTTGGAGATAATGAATGTGAGGTAGGAAGAAATGTGGGCCTTGTCTGAATGAGCTCTTGAACCTAGAAGGTTGAGCTGAAGATTGAGGATCACATTTGAGGGGCTGGGGCTCTAAGATAGAATTAAAAAAAAAACTAACTTGAAATTAGGTTAATGGGGCATAATGGAAGCCAAAGAGAGGGAGGCTTTTAAAGTGACAGTTAAGTTTGAGATGAAGGAAGATGAAGGCTGAGGAAATAATTGGATTTGGTGATCCATACTAGTTAAAGGTCATCATTTTCTTAGATTCATTTTAGCATACTAAGGGGCCAGGAGTGAGAGGGAGATGAGGCAGCATATATAGAACTTCCTCTGATGATTCTTTCTGTCATTCAGTATCTGCACTGTCCAGTGCACATTGAGCATTTGAAATTTGGCTAGTTTGACCAAGGGACTAAAATTTTAAATTTTATTTAATTTTAATTAATTTAAAAGCCACATGTCTAGCATCTACCATGTTGGACTGCATAGATTATGAACTCTTAATATGAAACAGTGATGCAGGTTAAGAAGTTGGAGGAGATCTCAGGATAAAATAAAAGCATTTAATTATTTAAAAATTTTGTTGCAGTGGTATCAGAATAGTGTTGGAATTATATGTTCTAACACAAACGAGATTTTTACATTTTTATTATTAAAATTTTTTAAAATATATTTGTTGATTTTATTGGTTGTCTCCCACATGCTCCTTGATCAGGGATTGAACCAGCAACCTAGGTATGTGCCCTGACCAGGAATCGAACCCCTGGCTTTTTGGTGTACTCATGGGATGATGCTCCAGCCAACTGAGCCACACCAGCAAGGGCCACAGTTTTATTTTTTTTCTTCAGTGTAGACTATAGTTAATTGATAATTCTTTTCTTTAAGAGCAAAGTTGAAGGACATAGTTTTAAGAGAATTACAGTCTGAAATCTTTTTGTGACTTCTTAACCCTTTTTTCTTTTATCTTGCCTTTTTAAAAAAAGTTACAATATTTTTTGAGACATTTTGGGTCTATTTTCTCCAACTAAAAGTAACTTAAAATTTCTGTCTTAGAAATCTCATTGAGAGGAAGTACCAGCTATATTTGACTTTAAATAAATCAATATTTTAGATACTTTATTGCTTGAGAAATGGTTTGCTTTGAGAATGATTTATGGTTTAACTTTGAATATTTGATAGTTTGAGGGAACCTTTCTTAATTGTCTGGCTTACTTAAATGCATTTTGTTTGCAAGAAGAAAATTAAAGCATTCATGAAAGAACCTATTCACAGGACAACATACTGTGTGATTCCATTTTTGTAAAGTTTAAAAAACAGATAAAACTAATAAATGGTAATGGAAGTCAGAATAATGGTTCTCTTTCATTTACACAAGAGTGCAGGGTGCTGTTCATGTT
>PVJI01021492.1:0-26949 GCA_004026765.1 Micronycteris hirsuta
GCCGTCATAACATCCCCAGGTATCTGTAGGCGGGTGACAGTCTAAGACCACAGCCCTCCATACACTTAGGGGAAATTGTCCTGGTCCTTTATCCCTTTAATTGTCCTCAATGTTGCTATTAAAAGTCTGTCCACTAGAGGTCGCCAGAGCCAAGTGATTATTTATTTGGTTTGACAACCAGCCGCTTCAATGGAGCTAGGAGTGAGTCAAAAAGTCATCCTCCTCCCCAAGCACACACCCGCCCACCCTGTACCTCCCCCAGTATGAGCACTTTCCGCCCACCTCCTCACAGTCCTGTTTAATCAGAAATCTACATTTGCAAAGGAGGCGTCCCCTGGGGCCAGAGCCCTGGCTTTCCCA
The DNA here is from genome assembly GCA_004026765.1 of Micronycteris hirsuta. Lineage (NCBI taxonomy): Eukaryota > Metazoa > Chordata > Mammalia > Chiroptera > Phyllostomidae > Micronycteris > Micronycteris hirsuta. The sequence goes on from PVJI01021492.1 coordinate 361, forward strand.
GTGAGAACCTGCCTCAGTAGGGACAGGGAGCCAGGCCTGGGGTGCTAAGTGTCCACACCACCCCGCTGGCTGCCACAGGGCGACCTCAGCAAGTCGCTGCTCCCTCGGCCTCCATGTCTGCATCCATAGAGTGTGGGCAGTTGGACACGGGATTCCCAGGGGCCCTTTCAGTCCCAAAGCTGAAGCTTGGATGGCTCTATTGCAGCTTTCTGTCCTGTGCCCCCAAATTTGCCAAGGAAATTGCCCCGGCCAGGTAGCTCACATGGCTGGAGCACCACCCCTATGCAACAAGGTTGCAGGTTCCATCCCTGGTCAGGGCATGTACAGGAGTCAACCAGTGAGTGTACAACAAACTCTTCTCTCTCTCTCTCTCTCTCTCTCTCTCTCTCATCAATAAGTAAACATTTAGAAAAGAAAGAAAGAAAGCAACAGAACCGAGCTCCAGGCTCCTGTCTCTACAGAGAAGATGCCTCTGCTTCCTGGCATCGAGTACTTGGGAGACCGGGGCCTGGGGCTGGCCCTGGAACTCGGGGTGCTGTCAGGCAAGCCTGGACCGTTATGGGGCCCGGCATTCTGGAGGCAGTGGCAAATTCATCTCCGTGCAAGCTGAGTGGGTTCTAGCATGGGGGGAGAGGTGTCAGGTGACAGAGGGACAGAGCTGGACCAACCCAGTCATTTCACGGATGGGGCAAGGGTGAGACAGTCTCCCGGGCCCCTCTAGCCCAGAGTCGGTGTGGGGCTGGCCTGGATCCTACACACCGAGGGCTGAGGGCAGCAGCCCATGCTGAGTCTTCCTCACAGCCGAGCTGGGTGGATCCTCACTGCCACCCTGGGGGACTTAGTGCTTGCTGACCTTCAGTCTCCCGGGACCCGCTGCCCAGAGCGGAGCCCAGGGCCTCGGCCAGCAGAGCAGGCCCAGGTCAGCAGGGGCGGGTTTCTGCCAAGGGGACAAGAGCAGGGGTGTCTCTGCCCACAGCAGGGATTCAGCTAGTTCTCCGCCTGGTTCCGGAGATCTTAATTGGAGCCCTGGAGCCGTGTGGGCCCCGGGGTGGGCTGTTGTCCGAGCGCGCAGCCCTCACCAGGCCACCCCTTGCTCAAGAGTGAGGAACCGGGTGGCTCCTCACTGCAGAAAACGTCTCGCTCCTCAACCTGGCCCCGGGACTCCCCGCCTCGACAATGCACACGGGGTCACCCTGCCAAGCGGGCCCACTGGCTGGTGGGCCCCCATCACCCCAAACTTCTACCTGAGCCCAGCCTGCCTTTACCCTCCTACCTCTGCAGCCCTGGCCTCGCAGGAAGGTCCTTCCCCGCCTCTCGTTTTGGACCTAATCAAATGTCAGCCTGTCCCCAGCTGCCCTGGGCGCCCTCTGGCCTCCACAGGCCTCCATGGGCAAGTCTAGACCTAATTCTGGCAATAACTGTGCTGCCCTTGGTGTGGTGCACACCCTGGGCCCGGGCGCGTCCCCAGGTGGGATCTGCGTGCAGCCACAGGCCGGACCAAGGGCAGATGTGCCCCGAGGGTGGCAGCTTAGGGGCCCAGGGTCAGCACCAGGGCAAAGGCAAGCCGAGTTGAGAATAACCACCAAAAAATTTCCAATTCAACAAATTCACGCAGCAGATCATGTCCCACACAGGAGCAGCCCCAAAGCACGGCCCGGATCACCCCTCACCCCATGATCCTGCTCCTTTCTTGTCCACAAAGTCACTGGCGTGTCGCAAAGCAAGTCGCAGCCAGAGTCTGACAGCTTCCATTGTATCAAAATGTAAGGAAAACAATGATCTGGGATTACAGTGAGCTTTCTGGGTAATTTATACTGTTAACGAATGTCAAAAACGATAGCTCCTTTGTACAACTGTCCAAGTTGCTCCCACAAATTTCACAAGTGCTCCGCTCCCCCGGCTTTCTCCGCCAGTCTGCACAGTGACATGTGTCTGCTCCCTTCTGCGTGCTGCTGCTGAGCTGGCGGGCGTCGGCAAAGTCTGGGGGAGGTGTGGAACTGGGTGGTTTCAGCTGCTCCTCATTCCTCCTAAGTGCTGTATGCCTGAGTTTTCTCTATTGTTTTCTGCTAAAGTGACAGGAAGTTCCCTCTCCCACCACCTGTGGGCTTTGTCAAGCTGACAGTAGGAACTCAGGACCGAAAGCTCGTCACTTCAGAGGGGAGGGAGGGAAGGCTGCACCCCCACCCACCCGTCCACCCAGGGAAGGCGCAGAGAGTTAGAGGCCCCACCCCGGGGGGGTGTAAAAGTGGCCCGTAGTGGAGCAAGTTTTCTCTTCTTAGAGCCACCTGAGCCCCCCTGCCCCCCGTGAGCCTGTTGGGTTTCAGACGTGGGGCCTGCAGGAGGTGTGGCAGAGCAGCAGGGACTGGGGACAACCAGATGAAAGAGGTGTCGCAGCATGGCCTTGGACACGTCCTTAACCTCTCAGAGCCTCTGACTTCCCACCTGTAACCTGGGGATAACCCTCCTCCCAGGGTCAAGTGGATCTCAGGAGCCACCGAAGGTGGGAACCATTCAGGAGAAGAGGTGCAATTTCTGGTGTGATGTGGAGGGAACTGGCATCCTGTCGCCCCACTGTGTGCTGGCACAGGGCTGGCCACCTCCCCACAGGTAGCTCCCAGACCTTCCCAACAACCTGTAGGGTACAGGGCTATGCTGGGTTGACCCTCAGAGAGGTCCAGGAGTCACCTAAGCCAGACTTATGTATGATGTCCATGCTCGATTCTCGGCTAGAAGGCCAGCCCCTCGTAAGAGCTTTAGTAGATGAGGAGTAAATAAACCGCGGTCAATCACACAACGGAATGTCATTCTATGCGAAAACAAGGTGAGCTAGCAAGCCATGAGCAGACACGGAGAAACCTTACATGCATATCACTAACTGACAGAAGCCAGTCTCGGAAAGCTGCATCCTCTATGACTCCAACTACCTGACACTCCGGAGAAGACGAAGCTATGGAGGCAGTGAAGTTGACGGGGGTTGGGGAGGATGAAGGGTGAACAGGTGGAGCACGGGGCATTTTTAGGGCCCACTCTGTCTGAAACTGCCATGGCGGATTCATGTCCTCTTACATTTGTCCAAACCCACAGAATGCACAGCAGCAAGAGTGATGACGATGGTGCGCTGTGGGCTCTGGGTGACAATGGCATGTCCGTGGGGTTCATGGGTTGACACCAGCGCACCACCGGGGGAAGCCTGCTGATAGAGGGGGAGGCTGTGCTTGTTGCAGAGCGGGGATTATGGAGGAACTCTGTACTTTCTGCTCAGTTTTGCTGTGAACCCAAAACTGCCCTAGGAAATAAAGTCTCTTAAAAGAAGACAAAGGAGGAGGAGGAAGAGGAGAGGGAAAAAGTTAAGTCAGCACCTCCTCCAGGGAGGCTTCCCTGACCACCACAGACAGCAGCAATTTCTTCCCCTCCCAGGAACCTGCAGGTAGCATGGCTTCCCCATGGTCATCCCATCGTCTTCTCTATCAGGTGGCCAGTGTTTCTGGTGTATGAACCAGAAGCCCCTCCAGGGCAGGGACGAAGTGTTTCCATCTCTGCCTCAGCATCCAGAGTGGCTTTTAAGGGAGTGTGTAGTAGGTGTTCAGTGAACGCTTCCTCCTGCACCCAAACTTTATAAGATGGACTCGGAATTTCTGGTCAAGATGGAGGCATAGGTAGATACACTTTGCCTCCTCGCACAACCAAAAGAAGGTCAACAACAAATTTTAAACCAAACAATAACCAGAACTTCCAGAAAATCAAATTGTATGGAAGTCTGACAACCAAGGAGTTAAAGAAGAAACATTCATCCAGACCAGTAGGAGGGGAGGAAAAGGGCAACCAGGGTAGAAAGGACTCATGGCAAGGCAGCGGCTGGCGGAGCAGGTGGTCCCACATTTGCGTGCAGATAAACCTGGAGGAACAACTGGGGAGTGAGACAGACCCGCAGCCCATGGTTCCAGAGTGGGGAAATACGAAGCCTCAAAACCTCTGACTATAAAATCCTGTGGGGGTTGTGGCAGCAGCAGAAGAAACTCCCAGCCTCACAGGCGATTTCGATGGAGAGACCCACAAGGTCCTAGAATGTATATAACCCCACCCCCACCCCAGAAATCAGCACCAGAAGGAACCAATTTGCTTGTGGGTAGTGGGGGAAAGTCATTGAAAGCTGCCAAGAGCTGAACAAGCGGCATTGTTCCCTCTCAGACCCCTCCCCCACAGACAGCGCCACAACTCACGAGGTGGGTTACCCCACCCTGGTGAATACCTAAGGCTCTGCCCCTTACTACATAACAAGCACACTGAGACCAAAAAAAATGGCCCAAATGAAAGAACAGATCAAAGCTCCAAAAATAGAACTAAGCAATGAAGAGATAGCCAACCTATCAGATGCAGAGTTCAAAACACTGCTAATTAGGATGCTCCCAGAATTGGTTGAGTATGGTCACGAAATAGAGGAAGACATGAAGGCTGTGAAAAGTAAAATAAAGGAAAATGTACAGGGAACCAACAGTGATGGGAAGGATACCAGGACTCAGATAAAAAATTTGGACCAGAAGGAAGAAATAAATATCCAACTGGAACAGAATGAAGAAACAAGAATTTTTAAAAAATGAGGAGAATCTTAGGAACCTCCAGGACAACTTCAAATGCTCCAACATCCGAATCATAGGGGTGTCAGAAGAAGAAGAGGAAGAGCAAGTAATTGAAAACTTACTTGACCAAATAATGAAGGAAAACTTCCCCAATATGGCAAAGGAAATAGACTTCCAGGAAGTCCAGGAAGCTCGGAGAGTCCCCAAAGAAGTTGGTCCCAAGGAAGCACACACCAAGCACATCATAAGTACATTACCCAAGATTAAAGAGAAGGAGAGAATCTGAAAAGCAGCAAAAGGAAAGGAGACAGTTACCTACAAAGGAGTTCCCATAAGACAATCAGCTGATTTCTCAAAAGAAATCTTGCAGGCAAGAAGGGCCTGGAAAGAAGTATTCCAAGTCATGAAAGGCAAGGCCCTACATCCAAGATTACTCTATCCAGCAAAGCTATCATTTAGAATGGAAGGGCAGATAAAGTGCTTCCCAGATAAGTTCAAGTTCAAGGAGTTCATCATCACCAAGCCCTTATTACATGAAATGTTAAAGGGACTTATCTAAGAAAAAGAAGATGATCAAAACTATGAACAGTAAAATGACAACAAACTCACACTATCAACAACTGAACCTAAAAAAACAAAAACAAACTAAGCAAACAACTAGAACAGGAACAGAATCACAGAAATGGAGATCACATGGAGGGTTATCAGCGGGGAGTGGGGGGAGTGGGGAAAAGGTACAGGGAACAAGAAGCATAAATGGTAGGTACAAAACAGACAGAGGTCAGTTAAGAATAGTATGGGAAATGGAGAAGCCAAATAACTTATGTGTACAACCATGGACATGAACTAAAGGGGAAATGCTGGTGGGAAGGGTGGGTGCAGGGTGGAAGGGAATAAAAGGGAGGAAAAAATGGGGCAACTGTAATAGCATAATCAATAAAAATATATTTTTTAAAAAAGATGGACTTGGCATAAAAGGAGAGACCTGGGGTGCCAGGTACACGGGCTTGCTCAGCAAACATCCCTGCAGCCCCTGTGTCCAGCCCTAGGGACAGAGCCTTGTGGCCTGTGGGCCAAGCCATCAGTGGCTCCTCTTGCAATATGCCTGGGGCCTGGCAAAGCCTTATTTCTCAGTGCGTGAGGGTGTCTCCAAGAGAGACTAGCACTTAAGCCTGCCCCCACCGCCAAGGTGGGTGGACACCATCCCTTTATGGCTGGAAGAACCGAAAGGCCAGAGGCAGGCGAGCCACCTTTTCCCGCCTGCAGACACCGGTGCTCCCGCGTCTCGTGCCTCCGGACAAGATGCACTCCGCCACCACCGCCCTGGGCTCCAGCTCACAGGGGGCAGACCCTGGGACTTCTCGGCCTCCACAGCCATGTGTGCCGATTCCTCACAATAACCCTCACTCTATGTCTCTCTGCACGTCCTGTGGGCTCTGTGTCTACGGAGAACCCCCCCAAATGACTCATGACTACAGAGAGTGGGATGGCAGGGACACGGGGGAGGCCCTGGGACTGCGGCTGTCCTCCGTGCGGGCAGGTACCCTTCTTCTGCCCGAGTCGCCTTCACAGCCTCAATGTTCTTTGTTCCATATGGAACTTCTAAATGCGCCCAGTGACTCATGCAAGGCCCTGAAGTGGCACTGCTTCTATGCCTTCAGAGATGAGTAAGTGACCCTCGAACGCACGGAGGCGCTCGGAGCTACGCGGCAACGAGGCAGTGTGTGTGGGTGGGCATGCCTGTGGGGGTGTCGAAGCGCAGGCAGCTGCAGGTGGGTGGAGAGGAGGAGCCCCCCACCCTGATATAGCACCCAGCCCTGGTGACACAGAGCCGTGGGACCAGCACCAAGCCCTCGGTCAGCACTGGGGCACTTCTGTTGCAATTCCAAGAAGACCACAGAGTGGACTGTGAGCTCAGATTTATAAAGGAACATAGAAGAGGAGGGAGCCAGTGCAGGGAGGGAGCTCGAGGGGGAGACGGAAGCTAGAGGGAGCATAATTAAATTGCTATTTCCCTGTTCATGTATTAAAAGTAAGTGGTAATGCCGTCCCTCCCATGAGATTTTCCTTTCCCAGTCCCCTACCCCGGGCACCAAAGCAGGTCCTTGTACTCCCTCCCTCTCCCCACAGCCAGCTGTGACCTTAGAAGTGTTCTGACTTCCCTCCACCCCTCACTCCCTCAACTCTTGGGTTGCTGAGAGGGGAACAACATCCCAGGCATATTCAGATTCAACCACATGTTTTGCAAGGGTCACTACTCACCCCACTTCCTGTGCTCCACCAGTCTGCTCTGCCTGTCAGAGGGGAACTTCCACCGGTAAAACGCAACCAGCCGGGGGCTCTCTGTCTTGTCACGTCCCTGCGTTCTTCCCTTTGTCCTGCCAGTTAATTCCATCACCGCGGGGCAGCCTCCTTCATGCGACAACCAGAGTCCCTGGACATTGTTCCAAAGTCCCCTCGGAACCTGTTGCCACTCTGGTCCCTGCCTGTGGACGTGACCAGTCCTTTTCGGGAACGTGCAAGCCTTTCACCTCGCCCTCGAAGCCAGAGACATTTGCTTCTAGCATTTCTTTCACTTCTGTTTCCCCAGGCCGCACCCCCTGGACCAGCCCTGCCCGCCTCGCCTTCTCTCCCTGACAGCTTTCACGTGTTTTCCCTCCACGGTATAAGGCATTTATTTACTCCACGTTTTCTTCCAGTTTGCTAATTTTCCTCACCCTGACAGTTCTCTTTCTGCACTTGCCTATGACTTTTAAAGTGTTTTAGCTCTGTGGAGTATGTTAAATGTTTCTACGCTCTGACAGAGTCTCCTTAAGCAGTCTCGTATGTTTGTATTGAAGTTCATTTTCTCTCCGCTCTTAGCCCTCTCTAGGAGGAATTGTTCCCCATTCCCTCGGCTTCCTGAGTCTCCTCAAAGGACCACAGTGGAGCAGACACAGCCCAGGGGTCCCCCATGCCACCGGCCAGGGCCTCACGGTCCCAAGGTCCCTACAGTCTAGCGGACAGACCTTTGCCCTCGTCTCCAAACCACACCTCTAGGACGCGGGACATAATCAGTGAAGAGGGTTTCCAAACCACCTAGCCTTGCGTCACTCCCTGAGCTAATAGATATTCTTAAACACATCCCTCCGTTAACCTTGTGAGTGCTACGTGCACTTGATTGTGTGCATTTCAAGCAACGCTGGACTACATAAACACACTTAAATGGGCCACACTTTTCTATCCCTGCAGCTCTACCAGGGGAGGCCCTCTCTCTAGCGGGGTTGGAATTAAGTAAGGCATCTGGCGCATAGTGAGGCGCTCACCTGTTAGTTAATATTGCAATAGCGAGTATAATGATTCTGAAGTTGGGAGTCCGAGGGGCAAGTGAAAGGCGGCAGGGGTTTTGTCCAGGGGCCCACCCACCTGTCACAAAGGCCAGAGATCTCTCCAAGAGACACGCCTCCCTGTGGGCGTGGCCATGGAGAGGCAGGCGGAGGCCCGAGTCAGCTCGGAAACTTTAGCTGTTGGATCCGCCCCCGCGGCGGCCTCCAGCGGGGTTGCGCGGAGATCTAGTCCGCGGCAGCTAAGCGAGGCGCTCGGTGATTGGCGGAGGTGCGCAGTTATTGGCAGGAGCGCCGGCTGTTCAGTGGGCCGAGCCAGCTCCCCGTCCTCCGGGCCTTGCCAGGAGTGGAGCGAGGTCTGTGGCTCCGCCCTCAGCCCCGCCTCTCTTTGGTCTTTCGGCCCCACTCGCAGTCTCCCGCGGCAGCTAGCGCCGCCCGCTCGTCCCGGCCGTTTGCCTCTGGCCCCGGCTAGTCCGGCTCCTCCCGAGCAACTTTGCACCAAAAGGCCCGAGGACGTCGCGACGCCGCGTGAGGCCCACTTTCGGGCCGGTGAGTACTTCGAGTCGGGACGGCCGCGCGGGGGCTGGAAAGAGACTCGAGATCACCGGGAGGCGTCTCCTGTCCAGGGCCTCAGTTTCCCCGTATGAGCAGATGGGCGGCTGGTCCCAGCGTCCCCCACCCCCTGCAAGTTCCCCAGATATTGAAAAGCCAGGGCCCCGCCCGCTCCGCGAATCCATGGCGACCCCTGCCGGGGTAGGGTCTTTCTAGAAGGTGAGCGTCCCCTGAACCCTAGCGCCCCGGGAGTCGTGGGGCACTGCACGCTCCGAGCACTTCACGCCCACGAGCCCCGACACGAAACCCACATGCAGAGCGAAAACAGTCCTGAAAGGCAGGCGGCACGGGGTCTCGCCGGGTGGCAAGGGGCTCCCGGTCCCCAAGGCATCGGCCCGAGTTGCTCCGTCATAGCCCTTCTCCCGCGGCTGTTGGCGGGACCCAGGGCGGTCTTCACTGCCTGCCAAGCCCCTGGAAGGGGCCTGAGCCCCCATGTTGGGCTCCAGAGGGGGCGATAGGCGTTCGGTCCCCCAGGGGGGACCGGCCCCCCTGAGTAGCAGTCTCTGGGTCAGGCTAAAGCGCTTGCAACCCACTTAGAATCTGTATGAGATCCCTTCCCCCTGGGGCTCCTCCTGGGCATGGGGGGTGGGGAGTGGGCAGTGGCGGCCCCTGTACTCTGGCTGATATGAACCTGGCCCTGGGAACGGTAATTTCTGTTTTGAAAGATGGAAGCTTTCTGAGGAATCTGGCCGGGCCCTTTCGGGCTTGATGGAGCCATGCCCTCACTGCATTTTTGGTTGTTGATGTTAAGAAATTTTAAGGAATGAACAATATTTAACCCTCTCAGTCATCTTAGAAGTAGGCGTCTTAGCTCCATTTCACCTGAGGAAGCTGAGGCTGGCTGGGGTGAGTGACCTGCCCTGGCCGGCGCAGCCCCGCCTCTCCTCACCTTGGACAGTGACCCTGAGTAAAGGGCTTTCCCGTCTGCCCAGATCGGGGGCTGGCAGAGTGCCCTGGGTACCCTCAGTGCTGGCTGCCTGACCTCACCGCAGCCCTGGCGAGGGTGCTGTCCTGGAAGCGCAGAGGCTCGGCTGGCCCGTGTCCCCTCCTATGATTCCATGGGAGCCCCTGAGCATCCAAGCAGGGATTTTGATGGACTTTTTTGTCCTCCCCTCCCTCAGCAGGTGGGCCTTTGACTGGACTTGGGAAAGGTTGCTGGGAGACCACCTCTCACCTCCCTTCCCAGGATGGAGGAGTATGTGGAGGGGCTCCCGGCTCGGGCTTCCTCTGCCCCCATGGGCCAGAGCTGGACAGGCCTGTGGGACTGGTCATGGAGGGGAACCCCGCCCAGGGCTGGCCCCCCGACGTGCCTGTGCTGCAGAGCAGGGCCGAGCCTGGTCCATGGTGGTGGTGAAAGAAGAATCACAGCGCAGAGGGGGTGTTATGCTTTACGGGCCCCCTCCTCTGCCACGTCCCCACCTCGGAAAGTGGCACCACCACCGGGGTCCGTAGCCGCAGACCCAGCCCCCGTCTGCTTCCCCACCCCTCACACTCAGTTGTCTCTCCTGGCGCCAGAACTGTGCCCAGACGCCTGTGCTGGGCCGAGCCTCCTCACTTTTTTCTGGACAGCCGCCGGGCCCCTTTCCTGGTCCCCGGTCAGGTCCCCACACAGCCTCTGTGCTTCTTTAACTGCCGCTTGCTGGCTCAGCACCATCCTGCACTTCCTTCTGGCCCTGAGCCTGGCGCTCATTCAGACCCTCAGGACCTGCCCTGCCACCCACTCATACCCATGTCCCCTACCCAGGCGGCACGTCCCAGCCACCTGCACCTTCGCAGCGATGTTGCTGGCTCACTCTGCCTCCGCTGCCTTTCCTCCAGGGCAGCCCCTGCTGGAAGGCCTGGCACCTCCCTCCCTCCACCCTTGCCTAGTCCAGGCCTGCTGATCCTGAAGGCTTAGTCCAGGCCTCCCTCCCAGAATCCCTGCCCGGCCCCTTTTCCACAACCGGGTGCCGCCCCCCTGCTGCGCCTGCAGCCCCGCGCTCCGACTCTAGAGTGTCTGTTTAGGTGTCGTCTTTCCCACACAGACTGAGCTCTCAAAGGCCGGCCCCACACGAGTTCTTCTGGGCACGGAGGCCCGAGAAGTGCTGGCACAGGATCGGGCCAGGCTCAGACCAGGTGCCCGGCGTGCGGTGGGGGCTCAGCCGCTGGGGAGACGCCGTGGCTGTCCATGGACAATCCCTGGACATTCCCAGCCTGACTCCCCCTGTGTTCCTGTGAACTTGGCATTTGGGTAGAGCCGGCATGTTCCTTGGTTTGGCCCTCAGGACTGTGGGGCAAAAATAGGTGCCCGGGAGCCTCCCAGGGCCTGTGCCCTTGTCTTGAGGAGCAGCCGCACCAGGGGCTGGGCTGCAGCAGACTCCCCAGGCCCAGGGAGCCCCCTGGGCTTGCTCCTTTAGGGGCTCGGTCACAGTGGATTTAAAATAGCATTGTGTTATAGTTCCAAAAGCCTTGCACATTCCTTATACAAAATTAGGGAGAAGTATTTTGAAAAAGAATAAAATAAAAAACACTTATAATTCCTCCACCCAGGGATAGTCGGAATTTACCTTTTGGGAGACATTTTCTTCCATGTTTTTCTGCTGATGAACTTTGTCTTCATCCCCCATGGGCTCGGGCTGGTCTCTCGTGTTGCTTTAAATCCTGCTGAACAGTGTTACATACACACCCCCTTGTCTGTGACCCTTCGTGTGCAAGGCCGTGTAAACAGTGGTACAGTGCAGCGCACCACACGGAGGGCCCGTGACGCTCATCACCGTCCTCTTTGGACGGCCGTGGGAGCGCAGCTGGGATGGGTGCCTGGGGAGGGCTCTGCACGCGCAGAGGTGTGGGGGTCAGAGGCTGCAGGTGGGCATGGAAGAGTGCCACGTTTTGGGAGAGAAGGTGCAGTGGCGCTCAGCCGCAGAGGCCCGAGTCTGGGGAGGGGCGTGGTGTCCTTCGGGAGCCTCTCAGGTCCCCACCCAGCACACATGGTCCCAGCAATTTTGGGAGGTGACGTCCCCCAAAGCCCTACCAGGGCCACAGGTTCAGCTCGCAGGCCTGTGGCCGGTGGTGTGTGTGTCCCTGCTGCGAACAGCCTGCGTGGCCCTTTTGTGGACAGACGAGCCCTTCCCCTTGTCACGAGATGGTCCCAGAACCAGGGCGCTCCTGTCTGTCCTCGGCGTCCGCTCTCGGACCCCACTACATGGCTTCTGTCACTCTGCTTTTCAGTGTGTGTTCCTCTCTGGTGACATTTGAGTTCAAGATTTTTGTCCTGCGTCCGGCCCAGAGTGGGGCAGATCTGACTGAATCCCGGCCCCACCTGCTATGGCCCTCTCCCCGCTCCGCCCTTGCGCTTTGCTCCTTCTGGGGGCTCTGAGGGCGAAGCCTCCCTGGCCTCTCCAGCTTCCGGTGGCCGCTGGTGGCTCTGGCGTTCCATGGGCCGCAGTTGCACTGCTCCAGTCTCTGCCTCTGTCTCCTCTCCGCACGGTCCCCTCCCAGTCTCTGTGTTCGGACACCAGTCATTGGCCCAGGACCCCTGAGCCAGGACGGTCTCATCGGAAGATCTGTACTTACTTAGCTCTGCAGAGACCCCTGATTCCAGGCCGGGCCACCATCATGGACATGGGGTGGACATGTCCTGTGCAGGTCACCATTCAGCCCCCCACAGCCAGACACCACCTGCTGCTCCGCATGGGATGTCTTGTCGCCTCCTTGCTTTAGTGTGTCACCCGGCCACGTGGCTGGTGCCCCGTGAGGCAGGAACTCAAGGCCTCAGGTGTAGGGGCCTGGGCCCCTGACTTCTGAGACCTGTGGAGCTGGACGGCCTTGAATGCACTTCCCTCTCAATTTCCTCATCTGTAAAATGAGGGTGGTCTTCTGGGGGCTGTTGAGAGGCTGAGGGGGGTCACATAGAGAATGCTGGGCAGCCCCGCCCTGTTTCCCTTGCCACCCCTCTTTCTACCAAGAGCTGGAGGCCAGACCAGGCTGAGCCCGGCCGGTCCTGGCGTGTCTGACCCGCAGCTCTTCTCGCCGGCAGGATGGACTCCAGCGCCTCTCCGAGCTTCTGCGACCCACAGCCTCTGCCACCCCCACCGCCCCAGGCCCGCCCGCGGCTCAATGGCACTTCCTCCGTGACGCAGGAGAAGAGTGGGGTGCCCCAAGCTCCTAGACCCCAACTTGGACCTGGACCAGAGGTGGGAGGTGCAGCAGCTCCCACGGTGCCCCAGGGCCTTCGTGCCAGGAGCCGAGAAAGAGCAGACAGAGCAGGTAAGGAGACGAGACCTGGGAAGCTGGGCTGTCCTCCGCAGCCCAGGGCAGGGCTGCTCTCTGGTGTGAGCACCACGTCCTTGCACATCGTCCTGGCACCCCTTGAGGTTCCTCCTGGGGGTTCCCTGGCGGCTCAGGGCCCAGCCCCTCTGCCAAGACCCTCTCAGCCCTCGCCTGTGCACCGGCCCTGCTCCCCAGTTCACAGACGTGGGATGTAGCAGATGCCACGTTTTCTTATTTGATCTGTAATCAATGGCTCCCGCTCCACCCTCGGGCCGGGGGGTGTTTCCGCACCAGGTACCGTGAAGGTGAGGGGGAAACAGGCTTCCCCCGCAGCTCTGGTCCCACACGGCACTGGGGGAAGGCCACGTTGTCCCCTCCACAGCTCTGTTTGTTCTGCGGGCCCCACGTGGCCACCCCCTCAGGGCCAAGTGCCACACTGGCATGTGCCCGGGGCCAGGTCTCTGCTCCCTCTGACCACTGCCCTCCGTCCCCAGGCTGGGCTGCCCAGGGCTTCTGATCTTCAGTCCCCTGCAAAAATCTCCACATTCTCTGCTCTTATCTCCAAGCCTCTGGGCAGGCCGGGGCCTGAGGCTGGAATCTCAGCCCAGCCACATCCAGAGACCAGGGCAGGGCTTGGTTTCAGTGTGGCTAACGCCAACAGCCCTGGGAGGGCAGAGACAGGACTGCGAGTTTCTGATAAAAAAGGTCAGGAAACAGATGTGGTTTCTGTTTGGTTCTGCCCCCGAGGCGGGCTGGGAGCAAGGCCAGGCAGGCCGGCAGCCTCTGGCTCCCAGCCCTCTACGCATGGGCCGGGCTCTCACCTCCCAGCTGCTCTGCGCTGTCACTGGTCACTGACGTAGACGCCGCAGGCCCCGCCCTGCAGCAGCCCCTGCACAGGTCAGAGAATCTGCCTGGGAGCGGCTTGTCGGGTCAGTTCGCTTTCATTAGCTCACCTGTCCGTCTGGCACGGGTCTGAGGGGCATCCGTCAAGTACTGACAGGTCACCTGAGAGCGGATCTTCACGACACGCTCCGTGCCAGTGGTACTGCGCTCCGGGTACCACTTCCGTCGTTACCCACCTCGACTCCCTTCTCCAACAGTGCGCGAGGCGCCCTTTCCGCCACCCACGGGGGTCGCTGCAGGCGATTGGCAGGCTGTCGCCGAGGCCTCCGGCTGTGGGTGCCAGGCCAGTGCTCGCCCGGACGGCCGCGGGGCCACAGACAGGGATGGTGGCCAGAGCCCTGGGTGAGGGCGCAGCCCGCGAGGAAGCGTTCACCCAGCGTTGTCCAAGGGCCGCCTGCCTCCACCAAAGTGGAGGTGACCTCCGCCTTCGAGCCTTGAGAGCCGTGTCACCTTCGGCCACTGTCCCTGCTGCCTCCTTCTGGAGTGCTGTGTCCTGTAGACTTGGGTGCCCTGAACACAGGGCCGGAGGCATCATTGCTGCAGAGCTGGCCCTGAGCCTGGTGGGAGCCTGGACAAACGGACAGGGAAGGCTGGACATCAGGCAGTGTTAATGGGGACTGCTCTTGTTCCCTTTAGTCCTGCCTGCTGTTTCCAGAAACATCTAGAGAGGGAAAGTGTATTAATGTCTACTAAGCACCTGCTGTGTGGTGAGCAGTGCTTGTTGCCCACGTTCCGCTGCCCACCAAAGCGGGGCGTGGCCGTGGACGGAGGCAGGTGTGGAGTCAGGCACACCCCCCGGGCATTGCCGTGCGAGTCAGAGAAAGCGGTGGGTAAACGGTGGTTTTTTCAGAAACTATTGTCCTGCTACCCACCGGGAGGGTGTAGTGAAATCAATGTAGCGGGCAAGATGCCCTTGTGAGCTGGGCTGACTTTTTAGAAAGTTCAAGTACGGCATGAGTCACATGACGTTTGGACCCTTGGACCTAGTCATTTGAAAAAAGGATCTATGCCAAAAGAATAACCGCCCCCTGGCCCCGCAAAGAAAAAATGTGCGCAGAATGGTGTGTGGCACCATGTTATAACTTAAGGAAGACTGGGGACACCCCCGTGGCCAGACAGTGAGAGGCCCGGCACCGGACTGTGTCCCTCAGTGGGATTTCTGAGCCACGGACACGGTCCGTTTCACCGCAGCAAAGTGTGGGAAATCGGTTGTAACTCACCATTATAAGTATATAAATACACGTATGTATATATATAAAATGCACGTGCACTGATCATGGCTTCTAGAAGTCATGGGTGTGTAGTCTAGTCTCAGAAAACACAAATTTGGTTTGCTGGGGGGCTGAGCACTGGGGCGCAGGTTTGTTACCTAGGCCGGGGCTTTCTGGAGCTGCCGTTCTGGTGGGCTGGCGCCCAGCTGCTCCGGGGCAGTGCGCCAGGGGGTGCTGCTGGGGTCCAGGCTGTGCCCTCGTCCTTCACACAGGCTCCCCGGAGAGACTGAGCGGAGACGGAGCTGCCGCTGAAAACCACCCCCACCCCGGGGTCTGCTGTCCTTGCTCTGTGGCGGGGGGGACTCTCCATGGGGAGCTCTCCCTGCCTCCCCTCACACTTCTGACCTGGGCCTGCGTGTGAGAAGTTGCCCCAGGCCTGAAGCCCAGGCCTGCTGTCCTCTCCAGTCCTCTGGCCCCCGACGAGGACCAGCTCTGTGATGTTCTAACTGTTCTTTCCCGTTAAAGGGCCCATGAAGGGAGACGTGGAAATCCCCTTTGAAGAAATGCTGGAGAAGGCCAAGGCCGGGGACCCCAAGGCACAGACGGAGGTGAGGACTGCGGTGTCTGGTGCGGGCTCAGGCTGTGGCCCTCGGGACAGCGGGCTGGACGAGAGCTCCTCGGCCCACGGGGGCCGGCACCACGGGTCGGCGCCGTGTGAACGGGGAGCAGTGTCAGCGTGACTGCACCTGCCATGTCGCTGGCCCCCTTTGGCCGTGCCGCCCCTCTGGGGAGCTGCATTACTCTCCTATGGCCTGCCCTCCCCTGGCCCTGGGCGTCCCCTCCTCCAGGATGCCTTCCCTGCTTCCTGCCTGTCCGTGGTGACCCACCCCCGCTCTCACTGCATCTGTGCAGGGGGTGCCAAGCCGCCGCATTCTGTGAGGAGCAAGCGCCTGAGGGTCCTAGTGGGACCCCTTTCCTGCCACCTTTCTTCTTTGCCTGGGCGACAGAGGAGGCTAGCTGGCCCAGAACATGTTATGGCACCAAAATTAGGGAGTACCGGGCATACCCGAATGGCTTGACGCAGTGAGAGGCCCAGCACCGGGCTGTGTCCCCTCTGGCCCAGAACATGGGGAGGGAGGGGGTCCAGGAAGCCCAAGGTCGCCCCACTGCGGGGAGCAGGCCCGAGGCCCGGACGAGGAGCGCGGCTGAGCGGTGTCTCCCTGGCAGGTGGGGAAGCACTACCTGCAGCTGGCCGGCGACGCGGACGAGGAGCTGAACAACTGCACGGCCGTGGGCTGGCTGATCCTGGCCGCCAAGCAGGGCCGCCGCGAGGCTGTCAAGCTGCTCCGCCGGTGCCTGGCGGACAGAAAAGGTGGGTGCAGCAGGGCTCAGGGCAGCTGCCCGGGGGGTGCGGCCCTGCCTGCTCAGTCCCAGCGGCAGTGGGAAGAAGAGTGAAACCCAGCAGGGGCCACGCTGTTGAGCAGTGGTCTGACTTCCCTGGGACGCGGTTCTCCCAGAGCTCACAAGACGTTTGACAGAGGAAGTCCGTTCCCTCGTCAGCTCACGCCAGTGTCTCCAAGTGCTACCCCCAGGTTTCCATCCGGACTGGGGAGTGGACCCCACACCCGCCCAAGCAGGTTGACCTCATCACTGCCATGGGGGCCACCCCCTCAGACCCCCTCGCTGCCGGGAGGGGTCGCTGTCATGTTGCCCTGCCCAGGGAGACCGCCGGGCCCCAGCGGAGCGCGCTCCCTGAGGGTTCAAACCCCAGAGAAAGAGGGAAGTGTGTGTCATACACGGTCTCCTTGCTGGCCTTCTGCTCAGATCCAGGAGTTTTCTGTGCTTGCTGGACTGCAGCAAACGGCTCCGTAGAACACGCGGAGACACAAATAACCCAGCAAACATAAAGATACAGATTACTGCCGCCCTGAAACCCAGAGGGGCGCTCCGCAGTTTGCTCTGTCTGCTTTTGGGTTTGTGTCACAGTGCTTTCGGAGTGATGTCTGTCACCTAGACTACATAGGACAGTAGGATGGCCTCAGGCAGCGCCTGCCCACGGCCACTCGGGGAGTGTCTGCTGAGGGGCCCGGCCCCGTCTCTGACCTGGAGCATCGGCTGGGCAGGGACGTGGGGCCAGTGTCCTTCCTGGCCAGATGTCCTACTCTGCCCTGGTGACCAAAGCTGCCTGGAAAGCCTCTCTCATGAGTCCCTCTCCGGAGCCCCTCAGGCCGAGCTGGCCGGGGCTTGGGCGTCACCAAGGGCTTCCCAGCGGCAGCACGAGACCCCTGATGACCCCCCCACCCCGCCCCTATCTCCCAGGCATCACCTTCGAGAACGAGCAGGAGGTGAAGCAGCTCTCCTCGGAGACCGACCTGGAGCGGGCCGTGCGCAAGGCGGCCCTGGTCATGTACTGGAAGCTCAACCCCAAGAAGAAGAAGCAGGTGGCTGTGTCGGAGCTGCTGGAGAACGTGGGCCAGGTCGACGAGCACGGTGCGCGCCCGGGGGCTCCGGGCCTCCCCATGGGACCTTCATGTGGGGACATCGCGGCCTAGGCAGGGTCCTTCTGGGGACGTCTTTCTGTTCTTGGGGACCCCTTCCCGGGGCTCAGGTGGTACCCCAGGGAGGCATGCCTGATGCGACGGTTGCAGCCCCCCACCCCCACCGTGGAACCCAGACACCTCCGCAGTGGCACAGCCCAGCCCCTGCCTGCTGCCCCCCTTTCCGCTGGGTCCCGGAGCCCCTCCTCCTCGGCCTCTGCCTGCTACCCTGTGGGGCTCTGGCCTGAGCAGCCTGGGCACAGGGCTGGGGACTCACAGGAACAGCCTGGCCCTTGCCCCAGGGGAGATCATGGTCTATTTCAGAGGAAAGTCATAGCAGGGACAAGGCCAGCAGAGGTGTCTGGGGACAGGGGCGCTGACTGAAATCTCCGTGTGCCCAGCACCACGACGGCCTCCACAAAGGGGGTGGGCTGAGCCCTCCGGGGTGGTGGCCGCCCCGAGCGACGGCCCTTGCCCTGGAGGCTGCAGGGCCCGCGGTCCCCAAAGCTCGGGGACCCCCCTCCCAGCAGTACCCCGGCTGGTTTGTGGAGGGCTGCAGAACACGCGGAGACAGGCGGCCTGCCTTGATCCTCGGTCCGCTCTGTCCCCTACAGACGGAGGGGCACAGCCAGGCCCCGTCCCCAAGTCGCTGCAGAAGCAGAGGCGGGTGCTGGAGCGCTTGGTCAGCAGCGAATGTGAGTACGGCCGCCAGTCCTCTGCCTGAGACAGCTTCCCGTGGGGTCGCACCTGTCACCCCGTGCCCCGTGTCAGCTCCATCCTGCGGCATCCAGGCTGGGCCCTCTCGGGTTCGAGGTGTGATGGGTGTCATTCCTGGGCACTGAGACCTGGGCCCTGCCCGTTGGGAGCCCATGCCTTTGTGGGCAGACAGACGGGGCAGAGATGCGGGGGTGTGGGTGCATTGGGGGGTGCCTGAGGGTCGGCAGGGTTTAGGCAGCTGCTAGCAGGTGCAGGGAACTGGGGGCACCCAGCAGGGAGAGTGGGGGCTCTGCACCCAGCGTGGGCTGTGGGGTGTAGGGCCGAGCGTGCTGGAGGAGGGGAGGGAGGATTGGGGGCTGCGGGACACCAATGAGAAGACACCTTCGTGTCCTCCGTGTGCGGCACCCGTCGCGTGGGTGGGCTCTTGGTCTCAGTGTCCCGGGGTCCCAGCCCAGAGGGGACACAGTGGGCAGCGGGAGGACCTAGGACTGCCCAGCACTGAGGGCTGGGTGGTGGGGCCGCTGCCACCTCCCCTGGCTCGGTCCCCACTCTTCGCGTGATGCCAGGCCGGTCTCGTTTCCCTCCCTGGGTCTCGGTCTCCCCTTGTTGCTGCGACAGTCACCCTGGAGGGCTGACGGGCCGCCGTCATAAGGGTTTCTGTTGCACTGGGGTGGGTGGGCATCACAGAGGGACTCACAGCCCACTCTCCCACTGCGCTGGCACGAAGTTGGTCTGGAAAGTGTGGGAGTCCTGGGGCGAGTGGTCCCCAGAGGCCATGGGCGGACGGACGCACAGACGGCTCCCGCTCTGTCCCTGGCATGGGGGCAGCAGCACTGTTCCTCCCGGCACCCTGGCTGCACGGCCCCACCTGCTGAGGGTCACCACACGGTTTCTCGTCTCTCCGGCCATGCAGCCCCTCCCAGGAGGCCCCATCTATAGTGACCCCCTCCTGCCCCCCGCCCCACAGTGCCCCTGCAGCCCAGACCCTGTGTGAGTCAGCCTCTGTGGCTGTGGCTGCCTGTTTGTCGTTCCGTGATTGGCTCGTCGGGTCCCTGCACCTGGAACACAGCCCCCCCAACACACACACACAGGGGGCTCATCAAACCCCGGTGCCCGACGGACGAGGTAGGGTCGGCCTGTTCACAGCTGTGACAGCCTGGGTCGGTCACACACCGCCCTCCCGGCACCCTCTGCCGGCCAGAGGGTCACTCCACACGGACGCAGCTCTCGGCGTGCGTCCACCTTGTGGGGCGTGGCGCCCCCGCTAGACGGAGGGTCCAGACTTGGGCACACGCTGGGTTTGTCGCCCGTTCCATGCACGGCCCAATGCCTGGGACGTGCCCAGTGTACAGGGGGCCCTGGTGGGTGGGTGTGGAGCAGAGGAGTCGGTAGGTAGCTGGGCCGTGGGGCAGCTGTCACCAGAGCTGGGAGAAGCCAGAGCTGAGGGGGAGCTGGTGCCTGAATGGGGCTCGGGCAGCAGACACTGGGCCTAAAGAGTGAGAGGAAGGGACGCTTCAGGGAACAGTGGCCTGTCACCGAGGTGAGGAGGCAGGCGTGGGGGTTGTCTCTCAGCAGCCCTGCCTGCCTCTCCCCCCACATTGGCCGGGCCCGCACCCTCCATCCAGGTCAGAGGAGTTTCTCAGCCCACTCTTAGCCGGGCCCAGCTGCCGCTGCTGCCCCGCCCGTCACACAGGGTGACCGTGTACCTGCTGTGTGGGCGGGCCCCGAGCCTCCTCTCTTCTGCCCCAGCCAAGAGCTACCTCGCGCTGGACGACTTCGTGGAGATCACCAAGAAGTACGCCAAGGGCATCATCCCGCCCAACCTGTGCCTGCAGGACGAGGACGAGGATGAGGACGAGCTGGCCGGCCGGAGCCCCGAGGACCTGCCCCTGCGCCTGAAGGTGAGCAGGCGGCCGCCCCCCGCAGGGCGCCCTGTGTCTTTCTCCGGAAGCGCTATGTGGGAGCGGGTGCCCCACACTGGCCTCCGGCTCTGGCTTAGAGACGGTCGTTTGAAACGTTCATTTACAGGACCGAATGGAGTGGGCCCCTCAGAGATGCCTGCCCCCCAACACCAAGTGGGGGTGCCTAGGAGACCTGGGGGACCTGCAAGGGCTCGGGGAGAAGGGGTGGCATGGGGAGTGGTGAGGTGGTGACTGTGGGCCCGTCTGCAGGGAGGGAGCAGCCTCCTGCCTCCAGACGGCAGGGCCCGAGCGAGGAGCATATGGCACGTGCCGAGGGCCGGGAATGGCCCCTGGGGTGACGGTGTCTGTTCTCTTGGCCGTGTGGCGGAGACTTCGGTTGCAGGCTGACAAGGTGGCCACGCTGCCCTCTCACAAGTTTGCCCCTGTTCATTCACGGGCCCACGTCTCGCTTCGCAGAGACCACCAGGCTTCCAGAAGTCTGGCCGCCCAACCCACACAGGTCCCTCCGCTTGGGGGGCCGTGGCAGATGAGTCGTCACAAAGCCCCACGTCTGTCACCCAAGAGCCCCTCGGGTTCTGCGCATCTCACAGACGGGCATGTGTGACGACCTCCGTGCGGAAGAGGGGGCCGAAGGGGTCAGGGCCAGGGCAGGAGACCAGCCGCCCAGCCCAGAGGGTGGGAGTGGAGGGGACAGGAGTCGGCTGTCGTCCCCTGTGCTGGACACAGCTCAGCGTTGGCCCCGCCGGGGCACCCAGGCCAGACCACCCTCCAGGTGGGAGGCGGACGCAGACCGTGTCCCAGAGTGACAGGCATGACAGCCGCGCTTGCTGAGAGGCCCCCGGGGACAGGAAGCACGGCCAAGGGGATGGCTGAGCAACGTGACCAAGGAGGTCACAACTTGCGGTGGGCCTGGGCTAAGTGTCCCCGGAGAGACGCCACTGGTTTCCTTGTTCCATTCGAGAGGGAAGGTGGCCGCCCCCCAAATGCTAGGGAGGGTCCCGGGGGGAGGCCACCCACAGCCCAGGCCCCCAGTTTTCGGACAGGAAGTCCTGTCCCCGGACGTGCGCCCCGTGCTGGCGTGCCTGCGAGCCCTTGCCGGGAAGAGGAGCGGGCGCTGAGAAGCTGTCAGAGTGCTCTGCTTCTTCGCAAGTTTTCCCATTAAAAGTCTCTGCAAGAGAGAGGGCGTGAATCCCAGCAGGAGCCTCCTGGGACGGAAAGCTGTTCCAGCTTTTAATAGCCTTTCGGAGAGCAGGGAAGGGCCATGTGCTCGGGGGGTGCGGTGGGGGGGCTGGTCGCCCCCAGAGCAAACAGTGACAGGCGCCTCCGAGCTGACGCGACTCCCACGGAATGTTCCAGCCTTTGGTGACAGAAGAGGCCCACTCGGAAGTAGACGGAGTGATCGGAACCGTTGTGTATCGAACAATTGCACAGTGCAGTGTGTGAACGGCTCGGCCCAGGGCAGACGGGCTCTGGTCCCGCGTGACCCGCCGGGGCCTGGGGGTGCGAGGCGGCCTCTCTGCGCGGCTGCCGGGCTGCAGCATCCTGTGCTGGCGCTTCTTCGTGTCAGGGGAAGGGCTGGCGGCCTCAGGCCAGGCCAGGCACTCTCGGCTCTCCTCTTGGAGAGCCCGACTCCCTCCTCATTCTGAGAGACGTCTTTCCTGGTCCAAGAAGAGTGTTTTCCTTTGCTTGGGCTCTCTCCAGGGAAAGCGTTCTTAGCCCCGTGGTTCGGCCGGGCCTCCAGGGGGCAGCCTGGGGAGGAGAGCGGGGGCAGTGTCAGCTGGTCTGTCTGTTTGTTCCTTGTCAGTTACAGAACAGAACGTGGGCGGCTGTCACACAGGCACACGCGTGTGTATCTACACTGTCTCCCTCAGGAGCAGCCCCCGCCCACCGTCTGCAGAGAGCTCACGCGCCTGGGCGCTTGCAGGTGTCCTGGTCATCTTGGCATGATAGCCGCAGCTCTCGGGCAGGTGACGGACACAACTCAGTCTCGCTCGCCCAGCACCCCTCCTCCTCCTCTGCCCTCCAGTGGGGCAGGCAGAAGGCCTGTCCTGAGGGCGTGGGCGGAGGAGGGGTTGCTGCCCCTCACCCGGGCGCTGGTGCAGGCTCCCTTGGGTGGGCTGTGGCACGCGCCAGGCTCCCCTCGCCCCTCCAGACACTCCTGGTCCCCTGCCCTCTCCACAGCACGCTGCGTGAGGGCGGGCGCCGTCCACAGCCACTTCCCCGTTCCCCCCTCCAGCTTCTCTCCCGCCTCCCCTGAGCCCTGGCCAGGCCCCCAGCTTCTGGGAATTCTGCACAGGAAACCAGGCGGGTATGGGGGTCTGCCCTGGAGGGCAGAATTGGCCCCCACCTCCTTTTCAAGCCTGCTTCCTAACTCACCTCCCCCACAGCGCTCCATGCGCCCTTTGCTGAGGTTCAGGCCAGAGCCACCTCTGCCCTTGTACTGGGTGTGGGGCGGGGGCGGCCCCCAAGGCAGGGAAGGGGCTGCGTTTGAGCGTGGTCATGTGGGGTCGGGTGTCTGTTCGGGGCAGCACAGCACAGATGGGCGTGTATAGGGGTGGGCATGGCAGGTGGCTGGTTCTCAGGGTCTCCTGTCTCTAGGGAACAGGTCTCATCCGCCCGTTACAGTCGCTAAAGGTGGGCCACACGCCTGCTCTGCCCGGTCACACGGAACTCCCCCTTCTGGAACCCCACTCCCACCGCCGCTCCTGGGACTCCTGGGAGCTCAGTGTGGCTTGTGGAGTACCAGTTCCTGTCCCCCCGAGTGGATGGGGGGCCGGGGCGTGGGAGGTGAAGTCCTCCCCACCAGAGGGAGCTGAGACACGAGTCGGGCAGCCGGGGCACCGCAGTCAGTGCAGCACGGGGCCCCCTGGGAAGGGAAGAGGGCATCGAGTGGCGGGTTCCTCCAGGCCCTCGAGGTCTCGCCAGGACACCAGCGTGCGTGGGTGTGGAAACCGTGGCAGGGGGTCGGGTCAGGCCCAGGGCGGGAGAGGAGGGCGGGGATGGGCTCCAGAGGCCCAGAGGAGGGGGCCCAGGACCATGGGACATGGGGAGGGCCCAGGGCTGGGGTGACGGCAAGCAGGGCTCCTGTCCCGGCCCCAACACCCACCTTCCGCCCCCTCCCCCGCAGGTGGTCAAGTACCCCTTGCACGCCGTCATGGAAATCAAAGAGTACCTGATCGAAATGGCCTCCCGGGCAGGCATGCACTGGCTGTCCTCCATCGTGCCCACCCACCACATCAACGCCCTCGTCTTCTTCTTCATCATCAGCAACCTGACCATCGACTTCTTTGCCTTTGTGGTCCCCCTGGTCGTCTTCTACCTGTCCTTCCTCTCCATGGTCATCTGCACCCTCAAGGTGTTCCAGGACAGCAAGGCCTGGGAGAGCTTCCGCACGCTCACCAGCCTGCTGCTGCGCTTCGAGCCCAACCTGGACGTGGAGCAGGCCGAGGCGAACTTCGGCTGGAACCACCTGGAGCCCTACGTCCACTTCCTGCTGTCCGTCGTCTTCGTCATCTTCTCCTTCCCCGTCGCCAGCAAGGACTGCGTGCCCTGCTCGGAGCTGGCCGTGGTGTGCGTCTTCTTCACCGTGGCCAGCTACGCGAGCCTGAGCGCCTCCGCCGAGCCCTACACCCGGAGGGCCCTGGCCACCGAGGTGGCCGCCGGCCTGCTGTCCCTCCTGCCCTCCCTGCCCGTTGACTGGCGCTGCCTGAAGTTCCTGGGCCAGGCCTTCTTCACCGTGCCCGTCGGCCACCTCGTCGTCTTCAACGTCAGCGTCCCCTGCCTGCTCTACATCTACCTGCTCTTCCTCTTCTTCCGCATGGCCCAGCTGCGGAACTTCAAGGGCACCTACTGCTACCTGGTGCCCTACCTGGTCTGCTTCATGTGGTGCGAGCTCTCCGTGGTCATCCTGCTGGAGTCCACCGGCCTGGGGCTGGTCCGCGCGTCCATCGGCTACTTCCTCTTCCTCTTCGCCCTCCCGATCCTGCTGACCGGC
Source organism: Micronycteris hirsuta (assembly GCA_004026765.1). NCBI lineage: Eukaryota > Metazoa > Chordata > Mammalia > Chiroptera > Phyllostomidae > Micronycteris > Micronycteris hirsuta. The sequence continues at coordinate 24,405 of PVJI01021492.1, forward strand.
CTGGTGCTCATGGGCCTGGTGCAGTTTGGCCGCTGGTTCGTGTCCCTGGAGCTCACCAAGATTGCGGTCACCATGGCGGTCTGCAGCGTCCCTCTGCTGCTCCGCTGGTGGACCAAGGCCAACTTCTCGGTGGTGGAGATGGTCAAGTCGCTGACGCGCAGCTCCATCGTCAAGCTCATCCTGGTATGGCTCTCGGCTGTCGTGCTGTTCTGCTGGGTCTACGTGTACCGCTCGGAGGGCATGAAGGTGTACAACTCCACGCTGACCTGGCCGCAGTACGGCGCCCTGTGCGGGCCGCGGGCCTGGAAGGAGACCAACATGGCGCGCACCCAGATCCTGTGCAGCCACCTGGAGGGCCACAGGGTCACCTGGACGGGCCGCTTCAAGTACGTCCGGGTGACGGACATCGACAACAGCGCCGAGTCGGCCGTCAACATGCTCCCGCTGTTCATCGGCGACTGGATGCGCTGCCTGTACGGCGAGGCCTACCCCGCCTGCAGCCCCGGCAACGCCTCCACGGCCCAGGAGGAGCTCTGCCGGCTCAAGCTACTGGCCAAGCACCCCTGCCACATGAAGCGCTTCGACCGCTACAAGTTCGAGATCACGGTGGGCATGCCCTTTGGCACCAACGGCCCCCGCGGCCCGGAGGAGGACGACGTCACCAAGGACATCGTGCTGCGGGCCAGCAGCGAGTTCAAGGACGTGCTGCTCCGCCTGCGCCAGGGCAGCCTCGTGGAGTTCAGCACCGTCCTGGAGGGCCGCCTGGGCAGCAAGTGGCCCGTCTTCGAGCTCAAGGCCATCAGCTGCCTCAACTGCATGGCCCAGCTGTCGCCCGCCCGGCGGCACGTGAAGGTCGAGCAGGACTGGCGCAGCACGGTGCACGGCGCAGTGAAGTTCGCCTTCGACTTCTTCTTCTTCCCCTTCCTGTCGGCCGTGTGAGGACGCGTCCTGGCCGGGGAGGGGTGGGGCGGGCCACGGTCAGGACCTTCCTCCCAGGTGGCCGCCCAGCCAGACAACACGACACTAACGCTGAGCGTGTGCGTGTGTGTGTGTGTGCACGTGCCGTCAGGTCGCGGGCTGCTTACGCTGTCACTCGGAATGCCCAATGTCGTTGGAAATTGCATGCATGGTCTTGACCCCCGTCCTGACCTTCCCGAGTGCAGCTGGCGGGCCAGACGGGATGGGATGCCCGTCCTGAAAAGCACTCTGCACCGACGTGCCCCCTCCACCCCCTCCGAGCACTCCGGCCCCTTCCTCACTCCTGTGTGGGATTTGTTTTTTGAATGTGCTGCTGTGTGAATACAATATAACACTTATTTATTTGGTTGCTAAGCCTGGACAGCTGTTTGCCGACCCTACGGGCTCTCTGCAGAGCTCCAGAGCGGTCATGTGGTCAGGGCCCCGTCCAGCTCCTTCCAGACCGGAGGCTGGGGAAGCGGCGGCTCTGGGCACAGCACGTCCACGCTGAGCCCTGGTCTGCAGCTGGCCTCGCGCGTCTCCTGCCTGGTGGGTCGCGGGTGAGTCTGTGAGTCTCGCATGAATCCACCAGGACTGGGAGGCAGAACCCGGGTGTCCCTCCCAGCCCTTGGAAGAGCTTGCCGTGTTCCATTACGGAGAGCAAAGGCCTGGAGCAGCTGAAATAAAAGCCTGCAGTGGAACCTGCCGTCCTTGCTTCTTTTCTTCCTAAGCCGTCCTTTCTCGTAAGTGCCCGAGAATCAGCAGGTGTGTACCGCCCACTGAGCTCAATACAAGTGCAGTCTGCATCCCAAAGAGCAGAACTGACCTCGGGCTGACAGGCCGCCTGCCAGCAAACAGACTGGGCACCACCTCCAGGCCAGGGGCCCCTGCACTGTTGACCGCAACCACCCAGCGTCCACTCGGGTCTGACCACATCTGAAATGCGCACGGTCACGACTGTTTGTGAAACTCAGATCACCGGCGACATGGCGCATCCGCAGTTATTCGTGGTTTGATATAGCGCCACCCTGTCCGCCCGCCCTGGTCTGCCTGCAACCCCACATCCTGGGGTTCCAGGTCAGCCCCATCCCCCCTCACTGATCCACAAAATGCATCACAGTTCAGCTTTGCGACCCCCAGACTCACCACTAATTGTGGGGGACACGGGGACACTAGTGCTTTCTGAGCAAACAAAGTGGCATCTAATCCCTGCACCGCACGAGGGAGGTACCATGACAACCTGGAACCACAGAAAGTCTCAGGGAGGAAGTCACACTAGGTATTAGCGGCAGAGCCAGGATGGGACCGAGATGTGCCTGTCCCCTGGGCCACCCTCTGCGCTGGCAGACACCTCAGCAGAGCCGCTTGCTTGGAGGAGGGGACAGCTGGTCTCTTCAGGGTCGCCCTGGATTGGCCTTTGGACCCCAGCTGGTACCTTTGCCATTCAGTTCGTCCCCAGGCCAATGTCCCCATCTGCGACACCGGGAGTCTGAGCTCAGTCAGGGGCTTTCGGAACTTCGTGGTGACAAAGCCCTTTTAGAAAGTCCATGATGCACAGGACCCCAGTCTACAGAAACCCAAGGTTCCT
>PVJI01021493.1:0-27019 GCA_004026765.1 Micronycteris hirsuta
GGCCAGGGGTTGAAGGAGCCAAATAGTAACTGTTTTAGGCACTGAGGGCCAAAGCAGCAGCTACAGACGATATGTGGACTGATGGGTCTGGCTATGTTCTAATAAAACTTTATTTCAAAAACAGGTGATGGGATCTGGCCCATGGGCTGTAACTTACAGACCCCTGGTCTGGGCAGAGGCTCTGAATGGGAAACTGGAGAAGAGAACCCAAAGCAAGACTTTCCTGAGGCAGTCAGCCTCTGGGTTGGTGAATGAAATAGGGGGGAGGGAAGGCGGGACACAGGGAAGTTCACACCCCCTTTTCTCTTCCTCTCCTTTATGGGGTAGCCTAGCTTCGTGAAGGCAACCAGCCAGGAAAGCGGTATAAAATGGGTGAGAGTGAGGAGCCTGACTGGGATCAAGTTTAAATCCTAGTGCTTTCTGGATTTAGCCGTATGACCTTGGGCAAGCTTTTCTACCCTCTGCGACCATCTGTACCATTGGGATGACAGAACCTGGCTCAGTTGTGAGGTAAATGAACTTTGTTATTTAAACTGTATAGCACACACTAAATGGTAGACACGGTTTGTTATGGGCAATTTAAGGAACATTCAAGAGTAATTTTGCCTTTTGGGGATTTTTTTTTACCTCTTCTACTTTAGAATGCAACTCCCAATCAGTTGGGTCTACATTATTTGACTTGTTCCATGATGTCCCCGGGAGTGGAATGGCTGAGTCATAGGTTTTACACATTCGGCTTTAGTAGATACTCAACTGCTTAGTAGACAGCAACTGGTTTTCCAGAATGGTTACACCATATGCATTCACATGAGTTGTGTTACGAGTGTTCAGGGCTGATTCTGGTTTCTGGTGGTTTTCACTTGAGTCTTGCAAGAAAGTAATGACCTTGGACACATCTTCATGTGCTTATTAGTCACTGGAATACCCTCTTCTGGGAAGTGCCTGTTCTAGTAACAGACTTTGTTATTGATTTGTAGCAGTTACAGGTGTTTTCTGATAAACACAAGTCCCTGATTTTAATCCAGTTCTATTTATCAATCTTAGTTCTACGTTTTTAAGTTCCATGATCTCGTAAATTACTTGATGCTATTTATACCACACCACTTATAACACAGCTGGTCAATGCACCCCAGGTAGATCGTTGCATAAGCTAGCTGGTTTCCTTCTAGTCCTGAGATTTGGTGAATCCACAAAACCTGGCCACGTGGTGTTCCTTTGGGTTCATTTTCAACACACCTCAAAAGGATGGATACAGATGCGTGGAGCTACCAACACCTACAAATCTTTATGTAGCACTGAAGGTAGAAACTTTGGAGCACGTAGCCTGCACTAGGACAGCATTTCAGGGTCAAGGCTAAGTGGCGCAGTAACACAGAGGTGTGAGAAACTGTGCGGTATAGCCAGTGAAGGGTCCTGGATGGCTGGGGCAGTGAACATGAATGAAAGCAGGTGGGTCACAGGATCGGTGGTGGTGGGGGTAGGGAGACAGGAGGAGAGGCAGAAAAGAATGTTCAATCTGCTAGCAAACGTCAAAGACTCAAATGTAGCAAAAGAAGGTGTTCATGGGACTTTGGCCTGATGACAACTAGTTCCCTTGACGTTCCCCCATTCTTTACTATTCATAGGCCAAATCACGTACCAACATTTTTCTTTATAATAGAAGCTCATAATACCCACCACATTTTTTCTCCTGATGGGAAATAAAATGGACTATTAACTTTTGAATAAGTATTATATGAAATAAAGGGAATAAAGAAAATTTAGAACTGGAAGCAAGCACTGTGAAGAGTATATATCCCATGTCAAGATTATGGAATTAGGCCAGCCTAAATTTCTCCTTTCCTTTGAGAGTTCTGTGTAGGTCATATTGGAAGGCTCATTTCATCAGATAGAAATCTTGTTTGTAAATGATTGAAAACCGAACTTGGAGGCCTCAGTGATAGAAGGAAATTTTTGACTCATAATTGAAAAATCTAGAAAGAACATTGGCCTCAGGTTAGGCTTTTTCCGGCAGCTCAGACGATATCACCAAGGACTGGGATTTTTTCCATCTCTTCCCTCTGCCTTCATTACCGCCTACTTCATCCTTTCTTTTTTTTTTTTTAAGATTTTATTTATTCATTCTTAGAGGGGAAGGGAGGGAGAAAGAGAGGAGAGAAACAGCAATGCATGGTTGCCTCCCACATGGCCCCCACTGGGGACCCGGCCCGCAACCCAGGCATGTGCCCCGACAGGGAATCAAACCGGGACCCTCTGGTTCCCAGCCCACGCTCAATCCACTGAGCTACACCAGCCAGGGCTACTTCATCCTTTCTTTGCGTGCACGGCACACCTCTGTCTTGCGGCAATTTCTCACTCCCCCATCACGGGAATGAAATAACTAAAGCAGTTGTCCTCAGCCACACTGGACACAGGAATATAGGGAATCTCTTCTACTGTCTCCTGCTGAAAACCTGGGGTTCACAACCTCTCATTGGCCCATGCTGGGTCATAGGCTTGTGCCTCACTCAGTCGCGTGGCCAAGAGACAGTCAGGGTCCTGCAGGGAACTGGGTGTGGAATTGGTCGTGCCCAATCTGCATGACTGAGAATGGGGGAGGAGTGAATTCTCCGATTCAAGGAAAGGTGCTGGTGCTGGAGAGGCATCAAACACCAGGAGACCTTGGAAGCTGGAGCATCAGGGAAGCTTCCACAAACAAAGAACAGCCTGTGATTTAGGAGCCAAAAGGCTAACACAGAGCAGCTTCCGGAGGCAACTGCTGGCGTCAGGAAGCCTGGCTGGACTGGGGCTCCAACGCTTATCAAGTTAGCCAAACTTTCTGGGTCTCAGATTCCTTCTGTCCAGTGTGGAAATGATTCCAGTCCTCTTGTAACTGGAGGAGTAAATGAGGGGGTATTTTCAGAAAGACTTTGGACAATATAAAAAATAGGGACATGAATGTATATTGTTTTTACTAGTAAAGACCATAGCAGGAATAAACAAATCCCAAATGCAGTGCTTCCCTTTAAAGTTTGACTTCTGAAGCTAACATTCGTGCAAAGTAAAATTCCGGTTGGGCCATCAGTAGTAACGGTCAGGATCATAGTGCTCAGTGTAATAAAAGTACTGACTACTACCATCTACCAACGGCTTTTACACGCCAGGCACTGTTCTAAGCATTTTCCACATATAATTTCATTTAATCTTCAAACATCTTTGTGACATAAGCACCATAATTATACCAACTTCATAGATGAGGAAACGAAGCTACAGAGAGGTTAAACAACTTGCCCAACATCCCTCAGGTAGCAATGCAAGAGCTGAGGTTCAAATCCAGGCAGCCCGTTTCTAGACCCTGAGCTCTAAACTGCTATGGGATCCATAGCTGAGAGAGCTGAAATCTGCCACTTTGCCAGTCAAATGACAGAGCCAAGTTGACCTCCACCTTTTTGTCCACTAACATATCAATTAATGCAAAATACATTAATGGACTCATTAGCCTGTGAAAATAAATACATAAATAAAAGCATTTATTAATGTTGCCATTTTTTCTCATGGGGACTTGGTTCTTCAACTTTGATCTGTGGGTGGGTGGACACGTCCCAAGGCAAAAGCATACTTGCAGGGTTACAGTTTGTAGAATAGAAAGGGTTTGGAATCAAAGGGTGGGAACTAGGGACACAACCCAGTTACCAGCTATAACCATTTCCCATTTCTGTTTCCTAGTCTGTGTGGTAGAGATGGTGTCTACTCTGGAGTGAGTGTGGGGCCCAGGTCAGGTGGCAGGTAGGGCTGCCCTTTGAGAGTTGTCAAGCATTACATAGGTCTAAGACATTTCTTTTCTTATTAATAATGCTCCCAGAGACCACTTGTCTTATCAATGAATTATGGCCCATAAGGAGTAGCTTAATTTAATAGTATCTGTATCCAAAGGATTGTGCTTTTAAATTTCCTTGGAGTCTGGCCCTCCTCAGTGGCCTGATTTCTGTCTATGGAGATGTCTGGTCCAGCTATCAGTATGAGGTAATAGGTCCCCTTCCCTGCTTGGGGGTCCACCTGAAGTGACCATAAACTGCTGCTTCTGGAGGTCCTGGAGGGGTGAGGGCAGCCTGTCTGAGCGCACACACCTCTAGACTCTCGCCCACAGGTGTAAATATTTCACTCCTTTAAAACCACATGCTGTTCCCTGTCTTACCCGGTTTATCAGTTAGCGCTCCATACTGGATGTTTGTCTGGGGGCGGAGGTTGTCTGTTTCCTTTGCTTTACCATCACCTAATATCTATTTATTTTTGTCACAGCCAAGGAAGGCTCTATAATGGTTTGGGTGAGTTTAACCCACTTCTTTGCCAGAGGTGGTGAAAAGTGTAAGCCTATTGTCAAATACGGCCATTATTAAAAATCACATAAATGTGCAATTCAGTAACATACCACGAGAAAAACAAATGCTCGAAGTTCATCACTTCCTAATTATTTTGCTACATTTTGTTATTGTCTGTCGCGATTTCAACCTGCAAAATCCGTGGTGGGGACCGCCCCGATTGTGTGAATCAATCTTACCCAGAGACACGCTTGGAGATAAGAATCTGGCTGCCACAGGTCTTTCCCTCCACCTCCATCCTGGGAAAAGGACCTCGTGGCTCGCTTAGCCGGGGCTTTTATTAGAGGCTTTAGGACATATTTACATTGGATTGATTATTCATGGGATTAAGCAGAACAGGGATAGGTTTACTCATTAGTAGAGCATTAGGATGTAAATTCAGGTCTGGTGGCAGACAGGACCAGGATGATATATTAAACAGGGCTCAGCAAGCCAGAATCTCTTACGATACATTTTTGCCAAATTCCTAGTAGAGAATTCCTATTCCACGGACATGATCCACACTTGCCCACACAGGAATCACACGAAGCTGCGCTCAAAATGCATAAATTCTCAGGACTGCATGTTTACACGCGTGTGGAAAGCACTGCTACAATTGTCTAGACCCTTGAGAATATTTATGTCTATTTTCTCTGGTGGAAATACTATATAAGGTGTGCTACTCTGTAACTTCGTGTTCAGTGACATGTCCATGGCTGGAAATCAGCCATGGTAAGAGTATTTACACTGGAGAATTGAGAAAATGTAGCAAATCAGGGCTTTGCCTCCCAGAATCCTGGTTTAGACCTCTCTCAGCTCAGGGGGTAAGTCCTGATTTACTGAAACCAATCAGTATGTTCTACCTACACCAGGAATCGGCAAACTTTTCCCCAAAATGGCCAGACAGTAACGGTTTTAGGCCTTGTAGGTCAATTGCTTGCCACAGGCACTCCTCTCTGTTGTCACAACACGAAGTCAGAGATGATACATGAACCAATGGGCTGTGCTCCAATAAAACAACCATTTACAAAGGCAGGTGGTGGGCAGGTTTTGGCCCAAGAGGATTAGTTTACAGACTCCTCCATCTAAGGTACAAAATTCCTAAATTCCTTTTTTTTTTTTCTTAAGCATATTTAGCTTGGGTTTCTAACACTTGTAACTGAAAAGCCTTAACTGTTCCAGGCTCTTGGGTTGTGAAGAACTGACTCTGAATTCTTTATAGAAAAGCGGATCTATTATCAAGATAAAGGGTAACCCAAATTTAGAATCCCAGGACAGAGAGTCTCAGGTCATGTGTCCAGGGAGGGCCATTTACTAGTCCTTCCAAGGCCGTGCACTGGAGAAGGGGTTGTTTCTGTAGGAAAAATTAGGGGACCCTGGGGCCTGGATCTACCCGACTAAGACAGGGAAGAGTTCCCAGATCAAGTATACGCCACTGGCACCCTGTACAGGAAGCTCAGCAAAGGCTGTTTGGTGTGTTAGAGAAAAGCTTGCTGACTGAAGACCTGCATCCTAGTTGTACCCCTGCAGCTAACATGCTGTGTTGCCCTGGGCAGGAGAAGAAACTTCTCTGGGCCCTAGTTCTTCAAGTTCAAAAAGAAAGTGATGAATGAGGGATCTTTAAGGCCTCATAGTATGCCTAGTTTTGAAGGTTTTTTCCATATGGAATTACCTTCCTATTACTATCTAAGACGTAATGCTCTGCGCCCTGTGTGAGGTTCACCTTTTGTGTAATCACTAGCTGTGGGAGCTCCCTGCTGTTCCTTAATTTCCGTGGGTATGAATTCCCACATCTGTTATTCGCCCTACCCTGGGAAGTGGTGTGAGAATTAGAGTTATGTACCCTATGTACTTAGAAAGGTGGTTGTATGCTGGTTCAGAGAGGGGGTTTCTGAGTGAGATTAGCAGGACTCGATCCTTGTTTAGCCTGCTTCTTTTTTTTTTTTTTAAGATTTTATTTATTTTTAGAGAGAGGCAAAGGGAGGGAGACGGTGGGGAGAGAAACATCAATGTATGGTTGCCTCTCACATGGCCCTCACTGGGGACCTGGCCCACAACCCAGGCATGTGCCCTGACTGGGAATCAAATTGGCGACCCTTTGGTTCCCAGCCCACGCTCAATCCACTGAGCTACACCAGCCAGGGCATTTAGCTTGTTTCTTACTGTACCATTGAGCAGACTATTTAAACTCTTGGAATCTCTGTTTCCTTGTCTATAATATGGGGATATTTATAGAAGCCTCTCCATGGGATTGTTGTGTAGATTAATTGAGATACCGCATATGATAGCCTTAGTACAGGGCCTGGCACATGGTAGATAATCTGTAGGGGTAGGTGTTTATTATAATTGCTTGCAATGATTTTATTTGGCTTTTAGCAATAGGTTCCTAATAGAAAGATCCTCCTGTTTTTTTACCATTTTCATTATGGAATTTTTCAAAAGAAATTCTTTGGATTTTGATACCATTGGCCCCTTTTAGTTATTTCTCTAAAACTCTTAAAGTAATAGATGCCTATATTTAAAACATTTGGTTTCCTAACCATTATAGTAAGATACTTTCAGTTACAGTAACAGATTTATAGCAGAAAGGGCATTTATTGGCCCATTAATTGCAAAGTCATCTAAAATTTAACACAGCACTCAAAAGTGTCACAGAAGATTGTTTTCTTCCTCTCTCTATGCTCCGCTTTCTGTGGGGACCATTTCACGGTGAAACCATCCCACGTCATGGCCATAGATGGTTGCTGACAGATTCAGGGCTAACAGTTTCTCTTCCACATTCTACAGAACGAGAAAAGTCTTTCCCGCCGCTCTCTCAGAAAAACAAGAAAGTTTCTTCCCCATAGGCCTCTAACAAAAGCCTTTCCAAGACTAATTTGCCCAGATTACGCCATGAACTTGTTCCTGAAAGAGGTTGTACCTGCAGAGGTTGGGCATCACGATGCAATGAACTTTCTGAGTGGCCCACACCATCACAGAGGGACATGGAAAGAACCATGACAGGCACTCCCGGGTACAAGCTTCTGATGACATTGCCTAAATAATTTTAAATTCATTCCGCTGGACTGAGTAAGGACTTTCAGATCTAATGGAGAAGCTGACAGACTGGCCGAAGCTGGAGTGCTTGCCAGTTGCCTTTCATGTGACTTGGACAGGTAGGGACGAAGAGAAGAGTGGCTGGGAATATGCTCTGGCACTAAATGAGCCTGGGTCTGAGACTCAGCCCCTGGGTTGTATAATCCGAGTGATTTTCTTAGCCTTCCACACTTAATTCATTACTGACTCTAAATCCATTATCTTCTGAATACCTTGCCGATCCATCCATTTCTCTCCATCTGCCGGACCCTCCCTTACTTCGATTCACCAACTCTTATCTAAACCACGGGAGTCTTCTGAGTGGTCTTCCTCTTTCCAGTCTTGTTCTCTGTTTTTAATAGTATCAGCTTTGTCTGAGAGTTACAGAAAATCCGAAATAACGTGGGCTAAATTCAACTAAAAAGGTATTTTTTTTCTCATAGAAAAACCTAAGTAACCCACGGCATACCCACGAGAATACTAAAAATTTTAAAGACTAAGTACTGGCAAGGATGTGGAACAACTGGCACTCTCATTCACTGCTCGTGGGAGTGCAAAACACTCAACCCACTTTGAAAAATTGGCTGTTTCTTATATTGTTAAACAGACATCTGCCATATGACTCAGCCATTCCACTCCTAGGTATCTACCCAGAGAAATGAATCATATGTCTACAAAACTCTCTGTACATAAATTTCCATAGCATCTTTGTTCATAACAGCCCAAACGATGAACAACCCAAACATCCATCAACTGGTGAACAGATTAAACAACTTGTGGTATATCCATAGGATAGAATATTATTCAGCAGTAAAAAGGAAAGAACTATTGGTACAACGACATGGATGCATCTCTATATAATTATGCTGAATGAAGACTATACTTTCAGGGATCATTTCTATAGTTTGTTAATTATGCTGAATGAAAGAAGCTAGACAAAAAGAGTATATACGGCATGACTCCATTCACATAAAGTCCTAGAAGATTAAAACTAGTCTGTAGGGACAGAAAGCATGTCAGGGGGTGTCTCCTGCTGGGAGTACAGGGAGGGAGGAATTGCAAAGGGGCGGGGAAATCTTTGGGGAGGTACAGAAATGATCTGAATCTTCATTATGTTGGTAGTTCCATGGATGTATACAACTGTCTGAACACACCGAATTGTGAACTTAAGTGAATGCAGGAGGGGTGGTGTATAGAAAAACTGTGTATACATTATACTTCAGTTAATCAAAGAGTTGAAGGGCAGCCCAGGGCTGGATCCTTTTTTCTCATTACTCCATCATACATGGCTTCTTCCTCCTGGTCTAAGATGGCAGCATTTGGTTTCTAGGCTGTAGGATGGAGGAAGGGACAAAGAAAGTAGTTAAGACGGCAAGAAGTTAGCCTCTTAAAAGACGGTCAATTCCCACCTGACAATTCTGCTTGTATGGCATTGGCCATAATTTAGTCACATGGCCAGACCTAGATGCAAAGAAGTCTGGGAAATGCAGTCTTTGTCCCAGATGGTCAGTGTCCATAGACCAAGGGGAAAATAGATACTGAGGGACAATTAGTTGACTTTAAGCTCTTCAATGGCTTTCATTGTTCTGAGAATCAAGTCCAAACTAACTTCCTGACATGGCCTCCAAAATCCTGCCTAGTTTGGTGCCAGCTTGTACTTATATCTTCCTCTCTTCTATTTCAGACTGCAGCCTGTGGCCCCTCTGGTCCATCCGCAGGGGCTCATTCATCATTTCCCTCTGCTTAGATCACTTTTCCTTCCCTCTTTGCCTCGTTAATCTCTCTTTACCCTTCAGCTGTCCATTCATCCTGACTCCTCAGCTTAGGTCCGATCCCTTGTTTGTTTGACATTTACCTTCCCTGTATAACACTTCTTACAGTTTGGAATTTTGTTTTTGTGTGATTTTGTGATCACAATCTTTCTCACACAGTAGACTGTAAGCTCCTCTTTGTTCATCTTTGCATTCCAGTGTCTAACCCACTACTCGACAAGCAGAAGGAGCTAAATACGCCTTTACTGGGTGAGTGAATGAGTGAACGCACGTGCTTTACCTAGTACTACTGATGGAAGAGAGGTGTTGAGGAGCAGTTTTGTAGTTCTAATGAGCCCTGACTGCAAAACAATTCACTCACTAATTACCTTTGTTAGGTGTCAGTTTTGAAAGATTCAATAGCATTTCATTACATCATTTGCTCTGTATCTCCACCTAAATTTTTATTTTATTTTCATTTATACCTTGAGATCGTTTTATAAATATTATCTGCTCAGATGGCAGGGTCGAGGGGTGGTGGTATAAAATGAATAAAGTTTGCAGAAATAAAAGTTACTATGCAGGCCATTAACTCCTGTTTCCCTCTGGGGGAAATCGGAATTATTTAGGATGAGAACAGGCATGGTTTGCACAAGGCTCAGAGGAGGGCCCCAACAGGCGGTTGTGTGCTTATGTTGCTCATTTACTTTGGAAGTGAGGCTCTGCTGATCTACTCGGGGACAGGTTATTCTCAAGTTCATGGCATTTCGTTAGAGGCAGATGCAGCATGGTCCACCTAAGTGAGAGCTTTAACAGGATAATTACAGGATATTAATAGATTCAGAAAAACAGGCTCTCTATAGTGCAACTCGTGGTTAGCCAAACATATAATATGCAAAAGGGAAAAGCACTTTTCTTTATAAAGATTTTCTCGTTCAAAATTTCCTTGATTTATAAAGCTTTACCAGACTCAAGGTAAATCCAACTGGTGGACTTTCCTGGAATTTTAGAGTGCAAATACCCTGCCTTTAGCTTATGCACATCTCACATCACAGTCCAAGAAATGAACAGAGGACCTGAGACAGAAGCAGAGGAGGAGGTTGGGGTCGGGGATGCACTTGAGTGGTTCACCACTACCTGTGGGTGCAAAGGTGAGCAAGCCTACGACATAGTCAGGATGGTCATAAGATTCCAGACCAGGGTGCTTTGCAGAGTGAGGAACACAGGCTTAAACTGGGACTCTCTGGGCCTAACTGGGACATTTGGTCACAATGAGACCACTCACGACTCTGGAACTCCTGATTCTGAATCGGGCCGAGGGACCATAAGCAGGTTCATCTGTGAGCCTGTATCTTGCTTGTCAAATGGAGAAGCTAACAGTACAGAGTTCTTACCTCTCAAGAATGTTGTGAGAATTGTATCAGATAATGTAGTGACTAGAAGGAGCTGAGAATCCCCTACCCACAGGGACTAACCAGTTTTATAAGCTGAGATGCCTGGTGGGCTTTGCAAGGCGAGAGGTGGTGCCCAATGGCTCTGGGAAGTCCAGGGAATCCTACAGGCTTAGGGTGGGGAAGGCAAAATGAAAAGACAGCTGGAGAAGGCAAGAAATTTTGGAGCAGTGATGGAAGGAGACAATGAATGGAAAATTTTAAGTTATCGCTGAGCAGTATACCCTGGGACTCAAGTCTACGTGCCCATCTCTGCACAAGGCCCTCAGTGGAAGAGCCAGTGCTCATGGAAGCCTTCTAGTGGTCCTGGAGGGCCAACGGACTCCAGGAGGGTGGGTGGTGGGAGCTGAGTCCCCCTGGTGAAGGCTCACTCTGTGGAGTTCCTGAATGCCGAGTGCCTAGCCTCCTGCTGGTCCGCAGGGAAGGCTCCATGAACGTTAGTTCCCGCTCGTATGTCCCATTGTTCTAATGTAGGCCAGGCTCTCTCTATCAGCATCAACCTGGAAATACAAAGCCGAAAACCAGTGGGGCAGACAGGACAGAAAAAAAATGTCCCGTGAGGAGAAGGAGGAGTGTTATAACTCTCCATTCCTAGAGCAGTCTGGGATTCTGCAGAACCCACTTCAGGAAATCCCAGGCCAGCCTTGGGCAGCTCTGGAACTGGCTGGGCCAACCTCAGTAAGACAAGGGCGGTGTTCCCCCTAGATCGGTTGTTTGCAGAATGAGAGGAATGTTAATTAATCCTGTTATCTGAGCTGAACACTTTCTGGTTTAATTTCTTTGATAAAACCACCCTGAAAGGAAAGTTCTCAGAATACCAAAGGAGGCCCTTCTTTGGGATTTCTGAGGTGCAGTGAGACCTAGAAAGGGTGGGGCGGGGAGGGTAACCTCTCTGGCCCAGGAAACCTTGGATTCAACACTAACTCTTCTCAGTATTCTGACCCTTTACCATCCAGTCTTCCTGCCCCATTAAACATGACTGCATTTCAGAAAGGAATGGGAAGTTATAAATTCAAAAGAAGAAAGAAAGGAAGAAAGAAAGGAAGGAAGAAAAGGAAGGAAGGAAGGAAGGAAGGAAGGAAGGAAGGAAGAAAGAAAGAAAGAAAGAAAGAAAGAAAGAAAGAAAGAAAGAAAGAAAGCAAGCAAGCAAGCAAGCAAGCAAGCAAGCAAGCAAGCCCAGCCCAAATCTGTAAGGTGGTACATATAAGAAATTCAAAATTCAGAATATGGAGTTAACTAGGATTTTTGCACCAGATTTAATAATCATGTAATTGTTGTGTGCCTACATGCACCGGGTACTGTCTTTATTGCTTTACAGGTACTATATTTGTAATTTACTCTGGAACACTTCCACATAGACTGTGATATTTAGGTACATTATTTGAAGTGACTGCCCATCAGGTGTCTATCTGTTCTTGGGGGTGGTCAGCTGGACTCATAGCAGAAAAGCCCCAGTCCAGAAGAGGCCATTTTAAGTGTTTTGGCTACTCCCTTAGCCTCTGAGAAACACCACATGTTCAGCCAGTTAGCAAACTCAGTGTGAGAAATGGGTTTTCACTGGTGACATTAATAGCATGTTGATAGGTGTAGTGGATATTAGAAAAGGGTTCTCAATTACTATTGGCAAGTGATATTCAGGATCTACAGATGGGCTAGAACGTTTTAGTATTGCTATCCCACCCTCGTGTAAAAAGTATGTAAGAATTCAAGTCTTGATTGTAAGTGGCCTTTCATCTAACTATTTAGAGAATGTCTTGGTTGTCTGAGCCCGAATATAAGGGTTGTGCAGTCCTACCTCTGAACTACTAGGGACCCTTTCAGGTGTGAAAAACAAGACAACAGGCCCCAAATTGAATTGTCATGAAACCATGTCACCAAATCAAACCTTAATTACAGCTCCAGCTCTCCCAGAAATGGAATCTGAAATCAATCAGTCGATCAAGAATCACTTGATCAGCACTAGTGAAGAAACTGCCAGATAGACCCCCGCGGGCCCCTGAAGGAAAGTGACCTCGAAATAACCAACCGGCTTGTTTGCCTGGTGTAATGTCCTTGTACCTGCACCTTCCCTTCTGCCTGTAAAAGTTTTTCATTTTGTGCAAATTCTCACAGCTCCTTTTTATCTGCCAGATTGGATTCTCTCTGATCTGAGTTGATTTTTGCTCCAATAAACCCTTAAATTTTTTAATATGCTTCAGTTTAACTTTTAAAACATGCAAGGTAGATGGTCTGAGCAGCTAAAAAGACAATGAGAAAGGACTCCAACCGAGCATATAGCACAGGTTGTAGACGTTGTATTATTCCTGTTCACTCATAAGGGTTTAGCAAATGTTGATAAGTGTAGGGGAGGAAAATCACCCTTTCCTCTATTCTATTAGGTTCAGTAGCTGGGTTTGTGAATTAAAGTGATCAAAGACAAATGAACTGAAAATACAAAAGGTTATTTTGTATGTACATAGGGGGTCTCACAAAAAAGAAGTGAAAACTCCCCAAAGTGCTTGGTCTGAGAGCTTAACTACCATTTGAAGGAAGGGTGGCAGGCTGTGGAGCAGTGAGGAGGCCGAGGGAAACGGTTCGGGCTTCTCCGGGTTGTGGGTTGTTGGACGGTAAACACGGGGGTGGGGGGGAGAGACTGATGGAAGAGAAGGGGCATCATGCAGACAAAAGTCTTCGTATAATTCCGTGATGCAGGCATTATTTCTTACCTCCACTTGCTGCCAAGGAAACAGGTCTGGAGAGATTGAGACGTGTGTCCAAGGAGACAGAGTCCGAATATAAATTTAGGTCATTTGATTATAAATCCTGTGCTTTTTTCACTATGTGGAAATAAGTTTTATGATTTTTTTCCTTATTTTTAAAAATATCATATGGTCATAGGAAAATTGGAAAACATGAGTATATAAAATAGCCTAATTCTACCACTTAGAGAAAACCACATTAAACTTTGGTGTATTGCTTCTAGACATTTTAAATGCATATTTTATAGTTGAGATTGTACAGTGCTTATGGTTTTGTCTTGCTTATGTTAATTATAAATATTTTTTTATCCTTGGCAATTCTTCATTAACATCTTTAAGTTTTAAGAATTTTTATTTTAAATTTAATGATTTTTGGAAAGAGAGAGAGAGGGAAAGAGACAGAGAGAGACATCGATTTGTTGTTTCACTTATTGATACATTCATTGGTTGATTCATGTATGAGCCCTAACTGGGGATCGAACCCTCGAATGTGGCATATTGGGACGATGCCCTAACAACTGAGCAACCTGGCCACGGCATTCATTAGCATCATTTTAAGTTGAACGTAATAGTCCACCCTATGGCTATGTCGCACCACTTGTTGTCAGACATTTAACTTTGTCCTGATTTCTTACTACCATCAGTAACAAGATGGCCATCTCCGAAGGTAGTCTGTTTACACTTCTTACAATTTCTTCAGGACAGATTTCTGGAAAGGAAATTTCTGAGTTAAAAGGCAAGAATGTTTAATGAACATAATGAAACATTAAACTAGACCACAGTGTACTCTGCCTTTGTAAATAACAAAGCCCAACATTACTTTCTAAGACAGATTTAAAATCAAGATAACTTAAAACTGAGCATTTTGACTAAGAATGGGCTGACCAGCTGTTTACTTAGTGGTTTATTTAGTGTTATTTTTCTAACCAGTAGGGGGCAGCACAAACAAATACCATCAGAGATCCTCCTGGGCCGTGGAACTTGACATTTTTGTAGCTTTTTTTTCTTGTTTTTTTTTTTTGGCCAAACTTCCTTTGTTAAAATTTAGTAACAACCAAGTCATCAAATTTACAGGCAAGGGCCAAAGAGGAAAATCTAGTTGATTTGAAAGATTTACACTTTTCAGGAATGTTCTGGAAAACTGATCCAGAGGACAAAGGGCTAAAGAGAAAAGGGTCTTTCCAATGCAGCCTTGCACCAGAGGCTAGGAAAGCAGGTCCGGGTGAGAGCAGCAGCGGAAGGAATGTGGCTGGTCAGCGCGATCTAAGGTGGGGTTCTGTGCCCTGTGAGGGGCGTCTGAGGGCTGGGAAGTGAGTTTATCACCCCAAACAGGACAGCCAGAGGAAGGAGTCACGTGACAGCCAGCCTGACGAAGACCTTTGGAATGGCAGGCACAAGGTCAAGATGCAAGGAAGGGAAGTGTTAATGAATCACAGAGAAACATGTCGTGTCTAAACTAATGACAAAGGGCTGGCAAGCCTCAATGAGAAAAAGGACT
The DNA here is from genome assembly GCA_004026765.1 of Micronycteris hirsuta. Taxonomy (NCBI): domain Eukaryota; kingdom Metazoa; phylum Chordata; class Mammalia; order Chiroptera; family Phyllostomidae; genus Micronycteris; species Micronycteris hirsuta. Next base: position 14,851 of record PVJI01021493.1, read on the forward strand.
GCGAAGTGCCTGGAGCCAGGTCACTGACCTGAGAACTGTGTGCCTTGGGCAGTATCTTCAGGAAGGCGGTTCATACCCTGACTTCAGGCTGAATTCCTACAGAAAAACAGACCCGGTTTTCTGGGGGAGAGATCTACCACTTTCAGGAGTCTATGGCCCCCAAAAGATTAGGAATGAGTGATCTGTGTATATTCCCTCCACCTTCGGGATCAAAAGCACTCTCTGCCCTGCCCTGACTGGTGTGGCTCAGGGGGTTGGGCGTTGTCCTGCAAACCCAAAGGTTGCAGGTTTGATTTCTGGTCAGGGCACATGCCTGGGTTACCGGCCAGGTCTTCAGCTGGGGGCGTGTGAGAGGCAACCAATCGATGTTTCTCTGGCACATCAATGTTTCTTCCCCTCTCTCTCTACCTCCCTCCCCCTCTCTCTAAAAATAATACATAAAATCCTTTTAAAAAGCCAAACCCCTTCTGCCCTTTTTCTCTATGAGTGGCAGAAAACCCTGCCTTGCTAGAGTGGTGGGTGCACCAGCCTAATGCCTGGAGGTGGGGGGCTTAGCAAGAGGAGTGGGTGGGTCACGGGACCAAGACTGGCTGCTCAGGGAAACACTTCGGGGCAAAGCAGAAAGCTGGGGAGCATCCAGGTACAACTTTCTGGACAAGATTTCCCCTTGGAGACATACTCCCTTTTCTAAAAGTTTAGTTCCTCCCCCAGGAGTGTGGCAGGGCCAGGCTGGCTACAACCGCACCTTGATGGGGCCTATTGGCAAGGTGGGGGCTTTGCATCTGAGCCCTGAGGATCTCTTCATTATTTCCAGTTTCTTCCGAAGGATTTAAAAAGTAGGCATTTATTACAGTGTTGAGCATAGCGGCAGAGACCCGAAAACAATCTGAGGATTGATTTTTTACCCACACTCCACTTCTGACAGCAACCACACCAAGCAAGCTATTTTCCGGTTCTCTGCAGACAACACCTGGGCATCCTACAAATCAGTGCAGTTCTGACAGTAATTACCTGGAGTTGACCAGACCTCAGGTTAAGGGTTCAGGCCCACCAGACTACCTCTCTCACTTCAGATTGCCAGTCACAGGTACCTCCTGGGTTCCTGGGTTACCCACACTTCTGTCTGAACTGGCTACAAATTGAGTGTTCTCAGAACTCCCTCCTTAGGTTCAATAATTTGCTATAAAGGATCACAGAACCCAAGAAAGCATATCTTTACTTGCTATTACCAGCTCATTACTAAGAAACAGCCAGATGAAGAGGTATACAAGGTCTGGAAGGATCCTGAACACAGGAAGGATCCTCTCCCTGTGGATTTGGGGTGTGCCACCCTCCCAGAATGTGGGTATACTTACCAACCTGATACTCTCCAAACCCCTTCATTTTGGGTTTTTATGAAGGTTCCATTACATGGGCATGATTGATTAAAGCATCGCCATTGGTGATGAACTCAATTCCCAGCCCCCTTTCCCCCTCCCCGGAGCTCAGGGGGTGAGGGTGAACGCTCCAGCCCTCTAACCACGGAGCTGGTTCCTCGGGGAGCCCACTTCCGTCCTGAGGCTGCCCAGGGGCCCACCTATGGTGGTTTAGGGCCTGAGCTTTGGGGGGGCAGATCTGGTTTTGCAGCTTGCCCTGCCAACCTTGGGGAAAGTTTCTGAACCACTCCAAGCCCCCATTTTCCCCCTGTAATGAAAAATATAATAATAATATCTATTGCATAAGGTAATTATGAGAACCAAGTAAGTCAATACACACTTAACACTTTCCATGATGCCTGGCAATGTTAATAGTCTGTCATCATGGTTATTATTATTATTTTTTAAAGATTTTATTTATTTATTTTTAGAGAGAGGTGAAGGGAGGGAGAAAGAGAGGGAGAGAAACATCAATGTGTGGTTGCCTCTCACATGGCCCCTGCTGGGGACCTGGCCTGCAACCCAGGCATGTGCCCTGACTGGGAATCAAACTGGAGACCCTTTGGTTCTCAGCCCACGCTCAATCCACTGAGCTACACCAGCCGGGGCAATCATGGTTATTATTATAGTGGTTGTTACTACAATAACTGCCAGATTCCTCTTTTAGATATTCCTGAAGTTGTGTTTGATAGGCCTGCCCCCTTAACCTTGCAACTTTTCACCCCATGGTCTTTTTTGACAAAATCATGGGTCTCAGTTTTTACATCTAGAAGACAGACTTCATCTTACCTGTTGTCCCTATCCTAGCAGGTAGATGATATATGAAAGACCCCAGGCTGGGCACTAGGAGGGTCCCATGCAGGACACCCCTGGAAGGTGGCATGATTCACAAAGCCTGGAGCTCCCCACCTCTCCTTTCTTTGTGCCCACACCCTGCTCCTCCTTCAAGCCACTCAAGTCCTGTCTCTGCTGACCTCTCAGATCTCTCCCTTCTCAGGACTTCTGGGCATTTCTGTCATCGTCACCCACTTGGGCTGGTGGTGCTATGCCAGACTGCCTTGCATCATTAATGAATCATTTCCCATGTATATGTTACAGCCACAGTTGAAAGTGAGATCTCAGAGAATTGGGACTTTGTTTTCTGTATTTTCAAGTGAGTAATTGTTAGTAAGAAATTCATTAAAAACTAATAATAGATGCTAAATTCAAAGAGATTGCTGTGTGTCAGATATGGTGCTAGATGCCTTCACATAGAATTAAAATTTAATAATATCACAACATCCTTATAAAGTAGGTATCAATGTTCCCAGTTCACTGGTGAAAAATGGGGTTCAGGAAGGTAATTAAGTAGCTCTAGTAATTAAATAATTCAATACCACCCAAAAATATTAACGAACTGATTCTTTTTTCAGTCAGTGCCAAAGACACAGTAAGTTCAGAATAAATATGAAGTAAAATACCTTGGTGCCCCTCTCTAAGGAATTTGAGGTTTTAAAAATTCTTATATCTAAAAGCGACTAAGTTAAAGTTAAAAACAAAACAGAACAAAAAAAAAAACCCAACTGTATGAACTTGTACTTGGCCCTTTTTGGCATCTGTTTACCAAACAGGCAGAAAACCCACCTGGAACTGAACCAGGGTCAACGAGAGAGGGGAAGCAGGAGGCCCCAGTCAGCTCGGTTTCCTGCAGGGAAATCCAGGGGCTGAATGTCCCGCTTCCTTCTGTCTATTGTTCATAGGAAGGAAGGAAAGGGCCCTTCTGTTCTTTCTCCAGAATCCTGTGATGCCCACTCAAGCAAGCAAGAATATTGATTGATTCCTGCCCCACACCCCAAGAAGTTCTCCACATTTTCCCCCTCCCTGGGGGATCCTGAAGAGGGGTGTGGGATTGTGGTGGGGTGCAGCTTCCTTTACTTCCTCCTTGATGACAAGTATATGCAGTTTTAGTTTATCACTTAAAAAAAACAACTCATCATTTTGCCCTGACTGGTGTGGCTCTGTGGATTGAGTGCCAGCCTGTGAACCAAAGGGTCACCAGTTCAATTCCCAGTCAGGGCACATGCCTGGGTTGTGGGCCAGGTCCCCAGTAGGGGGTGCACAAGAGGTAACCACACATTGATGTTTCTCTCCCTCTCTTTCTTCTTCCCCTCCACTCTGTCTAAAAATAAATAAATAAAATCTTTTTAAAAAACTCATCATTTTTGAACCCTACTCTACACAAGTCATCTTGGGGTAGTCCAGATGAAATGGGCTCACTCTTTCATTTAATAACAAGGATAAAATACAGTAAGACCTGCCCGTTCCCAGCAAGAGAGAGACACAAAACTATTTCTGACTCTGACCTCCTGGCTCTTGCTTTCTCACCGTCACAAACTACCCCATCCTGACTGAAACTGGGGGTTACTTTCAGCTCTCTGCACCATTTAGCCCCCAGGGTAATGAAGTTACATGTTGCTCTCTCAACGTTATTTCCCATATTTTGGGGGGCTGACAGAATTAATTTCATCACAGAGTGAGCACACTCACCTGCAATATAGTAAAGTGGTTAAAATCATAAATTTTCTAGTCAGACTGCCAAGGTGCAAATTCTGGGTGTGCCTCCTGCCAGCTATGTGGTGTTCTGTCAGTCACTTCACTTCTCTGTGCCCCAGTGTTCTCGTCTGTGAAGTGGATAATAATAAATAAAAGATAATAAATAACATCAATGGGATTGTTATAGGGGTGAATTGACCCAGGTGGAAAGTGCTTAGAACCTTGCCTGGCACATAGTAAGCACTAGATGATCAGTTATTAAATAACTACCACAGACTCTAGGACATCTCTGCCTTTGACCGGGTCAGCTTCTGTGCTGCTGGAGCCTGTGCCCGGCCTTACCTTGAAGAGCAACTGCTTTCATTTCCCTCCTTATGTGATTACTGGGCTTCTCCAAAATGCATATAGCTCAGGATGCAAAGGAAAAATGAATTCTTGTTACTTAATTATGGAAAACACTTTAAGCTTCCTTTATTTCTGCTTCCTCATTCCAGTGTGTGGCAGACAGAATTTTATACCTAAAGGCTTATCACCATGTTTTTCTAAACAAAAGATCCTTCCACTCCTCCCTGCTCCATCATTGGAACAATGGACAGTGCCCCTAACTGTGCTGAGCATGCAGAAAGAGCTGTGGTCAGTTGTATTTTAATAATACATTTGCCTCCGTAGGGCAGGAAAAACTTCTTCTCTACTCTCTTAGGTCTTGAGACTCAGCTGACAAATGACTGACTAACAAGAGAAAAGCCTACAAGTTTTATTTGACATTGATATTTTTACATGACAGGGGGTTTATAGAAAAGAAGTGATAATCTCGAAGAAGCAGATTCCAGGGTTGATACTGTCTTAACAAAGATGAGAAATTGTGGCAAAGAGGCTAGACAAAGGAAAGGGGTGTAGGCTTCTAGGTGGTGCATTGTGAGAAAGTGACTAGGAACTGTAGCAGGGAACGAAGGGAAGGCAAGGGTGATTTCATTAAGGGCTATTGGCGCAGGCTCATCTCGTCAATCCCTGTTGGGTAATAAGAATGCTCATTTCTTCCTGGTACCAGGAGGGCACCTTGCTCATGGGAAATTTATGCCTTGCTTTTAGGCAGAAAGGGGGAATAGAGTGTGAGCAAAAAAGAGGCAATTCTGCTGACTTTGAGGGAACCACCATGAAGAAGGGTTCTCAAGCACCAGCTTTCCCAGGAAGGTGGAAAGAGCACGAAGACGAGAAAACATGCCTCAGGTCACATATCAGAGGCTGCTGGGAATCCCGGTCAAGCTCCAGAGTCTCTCAAGGATTTAGCCCTGGAGAAAAGGAGGTGGAATTTCATCCTAGGTGGCCATAAAGAGGGCCTAGGTAGAGAATGTGTGTGTGTGTGTGTGTGTGTGTGTGTGTGTGTGTGCGCGCGCAGTGTGAGGTGAAAGAGATTGCAGAGTAAAAGTAAAAAGAGGCAATTGCAAGAGATTTTTGTAAGTAAACATAAAGCTTTACTAGGGATTGGACGTGAATCAGAAGGATTAAAAATGGAAGGGAGGCCCGGTTGGTGTAGCTCAGTGGATTGAGCGCAGGCTGGGAACCAGAGGGTCCTGGTTCGATTCCCGGTCGGGGCGCATGCCTGGGTTGCGGGCCAGGTCCCCAGTGAGGGCCATGTGAGAGGCAACCATACATTGCTGTTTCCCTCCCTCTCTTTCTCCCTCCCTTCCCCTCTCTCTAAAAATAAATAAATAAAATCTTAAAAAAAAAATGGAAGGGAGGAAGGGAGGGAGGGAGAGAGAGGGAGAGAGTCCAACTTTCAGACTTTGTTAAAACTGGAGAATTGTGGAGCTTCAAGAGCAGCTCACCCCACACCCCACCAGACACACCTCTTTTACAGATGGAAAGTTGAGCCCAATCACTTGCCTGCAGCAGTAAATCATGTTAGTTCCAGGTTTCAGGGTCAGAAGCTAGATCTCTGGATCCCGCAGCTGCATCCCCAGTTTGTCCCTGTCCCTTCCACACAAACAACAGGGCAGTGCTAATCATATCACCCCTGGCCCATTTCAGCCGCTAAGACGCCAGTTTTAGGAGGAACAAACCCTTATAGCAGATTTCTCAACCTCAGTGCTATTGACATGTTGGGTCAGGTAGTTCTTTGCGGTGGGTCACTGTCCTGGGTGTTGTAGGATGTTTAGCGGCATCTTTGCTACGAGATGTGTAGTGCCATTAGCATCCCCCTGCCCCTGGTTATAAGAATTAAAAATGTTCCTAGACAGTGCTAAACATCCCCGATGGGGTGGAGGTGGGTATACCAAATCACCCCTAGTTGAGAACCAATATCTTCCATCAATGTGCTTATTAGGAGTACCACCATTGCATGGGCCAAAAGCCCATACAGCGTTCGAGCTTGAAGGCCTTAGCTCATTCATTAAGAATTAAATAACTAATATTTTCCAATAATCTTTAGACAGGTGATTTGTTCATTCCTTCAACAAACATGTATTGCCTTGGCTGATGTGGCTCAGTGGAGTGAGTGCGGGCCTGCGAACCAAAGGGTCACTGGTTCAATCCCCAGTCAGGGCACATGCCTGGGTTGCAGGCCAGGTACCCAGTGGGGTGTGCGTGAGAGACAACCACACACTGATGTTTCTCTCCCTCCCTCGCTTCCCCTCTCTCTATAAATAAATAAATAAATAAATAAAGTCTTAAAAAACATGTATTGTTTAAGAACTAGATGCCAGGAACTGTGGACATCTTCAGAGAGGCAGGCGGATGATAAGGCTTTGAAGGGTTTATAAAGCAAGTGATGTGACAATGAATGATCATCCCTAAGATTTACAGAGTCTCACAGGGAATGGGAGAAGCCAGAGAAGGATTCAACAGTTTGATGATGTAGATAAAAAACCAGAGAACGTACTGCCATAGAAGTCCACCTAGGATTGAGCTGCTCAGAGCATGGATTTCGAAGTCAGGTGCACCTGGGTCTGAATCTTGGCTTAATATGACTTGGGCAAATGATTTGCTTAATCTCAGTTTCCTTATCTGTAGAATGAAGATAATAACAATACTCAGCTCGAGGCTGTTTTCAAGATACAGTAAGATAATGCATGTAGAGCTCTTTGCACAGAGCCTGGGACCTGGTAAATACCCAAGAACCTTACAGAAGCTTCTCTAATTATCTCTCAGCTTCTTCTACTGTTTTATAGTTAAGAACAAAGTCATGCTCTCAGCAAAAGCACACCCACTGGCACCAAAGAGAAGAGTAAGTCATAGGGTACTTATCTTAGTTTCAGCCAACTGATTGTCCCTTATTTGTGGCTTGTTGGTTGTATGAGTGCTTGGTTTTGAGGTGCCTTGTGCATATTACTAACTCCTTTCCTACGTGCACAAAAGTGATGAGATTTTGAACGTGTTACTTATGAGAGATGTTTGCTCATAATGGAAATGAAAGTAGAGGTCACTTTTTGAAATCAAAAGTCAGAACATGCAGAATTTTGCATGCGTATTTGAGGCAAAGCATTGGACATTGGGGACAATGATATGTATAAAGTTATTAGAAACAAGCTTGGCACATAGTAGGCATTCAAGAAGTATCTTCCAACATCATCTTCTTCATCATCATCATCATGCAGAACAAAGAGGACTCCTAGGTTATGTGAAAAACATTGAGCTTATGCATTCTACGGTTACCAGTTGGAGGCAAGGAAAACTGACAAGCAAATTGGAAAAAATCTCAAATATGTGGCTAGAGATGAACATCAGCCTCAGAAGCCTCATGCAAATTTAGGAGCTGGCTGGGGATTGGCGATGCAAGAGCTCGGCTTGCAGAAAGTGGAAATTGCCTTTGGAGATGTTTATTGCAAGCCATGGGTGTTCCACGAATTTAAGGTTCATTTTAATCTGTTCCTCATTAAAATGAATCTCTGAGATACTTATGGAAACCATCTGGGAAGGGAGTGTCATCATTTGCCTCAACAGATTTCTAGATTGATCTATTTTAAGGAAATATGCCCAAGAGAGGGATGTATGACCACAGCAAGGAGAAACATTGACTTTGGAGCATAAACTAACACCTTCTACTCTGTGGATGGATATGCAGAGGGGTATGGCAAACTTAACTCTTCTTGGTGGACTTAGATTTACAACAACTCAAACTTATTAACCACGTACGATGTGCCAGATACCATTCTTAACATATTTATGGACTTCCATCCAAACCCTATGAGCTGGGCGCTGGTATGTTCCCATTTGATATGTATGGAAACTGGAGTACAGCTTGCTTAAGGGATCCATCTGGTCAGCCGTGCAAGCAGGAGGTGATCCAGGTGGTCTGACTCCAAAGCCCTTGCTATTAACAGCTGAACTTACAAATGGCCTTTTAACACCTGACCTGTTTTTAAGTATAAAAGTTTCTATATTTTATCATCATATTGCTATCAGGGAAGTAGGGTCACTGACACCAAGAAGAATTACAACCAAGTCAAAGCCATTAGGTTTAGAAACGAGCCCGTTGTTGACCCTTGAATGGGTGGTTTCTGAGAGCTCCTGGCTGGGTTGTGGAAGTCAAGGGAGGTGAGGAAAGGGAGGCCCCAGTGCAGACATCACTTCCAGGAGTTTGGCAGTAACAGGCAATAAAGAAATGGAATTGTAACTACTGGGTTGGCCAGAAGTTCATTTGGTTTTTTCCATGAGATGGCTCTTAGTAGCTCTTAGATGCCTTCACCTTCATTTGAAACCATTTTGTTAGATTGTATTGTGACAGCTGTCATATCAGTGTGCATTAAAAAAAAACATTAAAAATTGGTGAATTTTTGTGTAGCCAGTTTAATATTGAAGATGGAAGAAAATACGCATCATTTGCAGCATATCATGTGCTATTATGTCAAGAAAAGTAAAAACATGACTGAAACGCAAAAAAAGATTTATGCGGTGTATCGGAGAAGGTGCTGTAACTGATTGAATGTGTCAAAAGTCGTTTGCGAAGTACTGTTCCCGGGGATGTCTCGCTCAACAATGCTCCGTGGTGAGGTTAGAGCAGTTGAGGTTGAGAGCGATCAAATTGAGACATTAGTTGAGAACAATCAACATTATACCACTCAGGAGGCAGCCACCATACTCAAAATATCCAAATCAATAAAGTGATTGGTGAAAATGAAAAATGTGTGTTTTATAGTATAGAAAAAAACTAAACAGACTTTCTGACCAACCTGAGCAGCCAGCCATGTGAATGCCGTTTCTTCTCCCCCAGGTGAGGAATACGCATCGGAAGGAAGGAGAGGGAGCTGGTAGAGGGAGGAGGAGGAGATGCTGAAAAGGACGGAAAGATGTTTCACAGGAACACCTGGGAGGGGTGGTGTGCAGGGCGCTGCTGGGGGGTTGACATCAGCTGGGTTTGGAGATGTTTTGGGCTTTACTTCTTAACGATCCACCCATGAATCAGTGGCTACATTTTTAGTGATCAGGACCCACACTGAACGGAAAGCCTGTATTCTCCCAGTGTGGGCGGTTCCTGATCGAACTCTTAGAAGAACTGGGCGTGGCCCTCAGAGTTGCTTTATTACATAGCTCTGTCATCCGGACAGATAAGTCACTTTTTATCTCTGAGCCTCGATTTCTTCATCTGTGAAATGGCAGATTTAAATAAAAGATCTTGGGTCCTTTACACTTGCAAAGTAGTCACTTTTCATATGAGTAGAAGAATGTCCTGCCATTTTAGGTGAAGGATTAATACCTGTATTGTGTGGTTTTTATCACAGAGTGGGAGAGAGGTCACCGTCACTTCCCTCTATGCTAGGGATGTTATTTGACCAGAATCGTAAACAGATTTGCACTATATTTATAAACATGTATTATGTTCACTGAAATTGCCTAATTTTTGCCCAGATTCTAAAGGCATCATTCTAAATACTATAAAAGCCGATGACCTTTAGTAGCCGTGGACATATCCGAGGTTCAGGAACACCGTGAAACATCACTAGCTTGTTGCTGGGGAATGATGTATTGTTACCTGAACACACAAGTCCACCATCAGCAGTGGGATTACTGATCTCCCTAAGAGCCTAGTTCTCAAGAAGGAGAATCAAACGGTATGTTTGTTTTGGCAACCATCAGTCATTAACAGCATCTAATAAGTATGGCCCTGGCTACCAGAACTATAAAATTCAACCCAGCAAATGCAAAGAGTGCCTACTATGTGCCAGACACCAAACAGGAAAATGGGGACCGTGGAGATCAGTTTTGCTGATCAAAGCCTGTAACCACAATAAAAACACAAAACAGGAAACGATGACAAGTATCTGACTACCTGGTGTGCGACCATTAGGAATGCAAGGGGTGCCACCCGTCACCTGGAGGGGTATGTGTGTTTGTGTGCGTACGTGGTGTGTGGTCAGTGTGCACTAACAGGCTGGATAAGGCAGGTTTTGCGGTAGGCACCCACGGAGAAAACCTGAGCAAGTTTTGTTTGTATCACGTTACGGATATGCTGTTGCTCAAGACCATTTGCACCTAATGTTCCAGCAGCTCCAACACCCCCCCAACCCCCCACTCCTACCTCTCCACTGCCGTGCTGTGTACCCATGGCCCTCAGCCAGGCGTTTGATTCAAGATGCACGTAGGAACCACAGTAGCACTTCCCGAAGTGTGGGGCAGAGGCCTTGGAAGTTGCCGTTGGGACCTGGACAGTCACACACTGGGTCCTGTGCTCAATTCGCTGCTCTGCTGCGGCTGTCTTGAAATTCTTAAGAGCTCTCGAGCAAGGTGCCACACATTTTCAAAAGTTTGCTCTGCAAATTTTACAGCTGGTCTTTGTTGCTTGATACCCTTTCATGGGGTCCGTCAGCTCAAAACCGTTTTAATAATAATAATACTCATACACAATAATAACACATAGTTTGCCTTTTCCACTTTCATTCTCATACCAGTACCCAGGGGGGTTTTCCAGCGGCTGCGTGGTGTTGGTGTTGCAACTGGCTGAATGCAGAAGCGGATGTGAGAATCCAGCTGTTTTCTCTGCAGCCAGGCCGGCATTAGAGAGATTTCCAAAAATAAAAAAAAACAAAATGAAACCATGCCACTCTTCTCACTGCATATACTTTGCTTTTGGAAAATATAGTCAGTTTTTACCAAAAAAAAATGTAAGTTATGTTCTTTGTTATTAAATGAATTAAATAATTTTAATTTTTTTTCTCCATTTCAGTTTTTAATACATTAAATAAGGGTAGATACAGTTCACAAAAACTGAAGGTTTTGGGGAGTCCTCAGTACATTTTAAGAGTTCAGTAAATTTCAAGAGGTATTGAGTTCATGAAGTTTGAGGGCCTCAGTCCCATAAGCAGGGATGTTACTATTTCTACTGGAAGAAAAGAACTGTTAAGGAATGTGATTGATAGATACCGTGTGTTTGTTTATACTGGTACTAGTCAGGGCTCACCAGGGAAGCAGAACCATGAGGGTATGAATATAAATGGAGATTTATTATAAGGATCAGCTCACGTGACTGTGGAGGCCGAGAGGTCCCACGATCTGCCCCCTGCTGACTGGAGAGCCAGAAAAGCAGGTGGTGTCATTCAGCTTGAGTCTGAAGGCCTGAGGTTCTGGAGCACCCGTGTCCTTGAGGGCAGAGAGGGCCCTCCTGCCTTAAGGAGAGAACAAATTTGCAAATTCAGCTTCCTCTGTTTTTTGTTGTTGTTGTTGTTGTTGTTGTTGTTCTTGTATTCAAACGCTCAGTGGATTGGTTGATGCCCACCCACACTGGGGAAGGGGATCTTCTTCACTCAGTGTACCAATTCAAAGGCTAATCTCTTCCAGAAACATCCTTATAGACACAGCCAGAAATAATCGGCTATTTGGGCATCCTTTAGCCTAGTCGAGATGACACTTAAAATTAACCATGAGACTTGTTCTTTTATGTAGAAAAAGATACGTCTATTAAAAAAACGAAGCAAAGACCTAGTCTTCCCTTTGCCCTTGAACTTCTGCACAATTTCCCAAAGTGTCATCTAACACAATTGCATTGTCTTCACTTGTTTTTCTCCTTCGAAGATGTTTCAGAGTGGCAGCTTTGGGCCTGCAGCTGGCCATTGGAGCTTTCCAATGCGGAGCAGCTGCTTTGAGAGGCCATGTACACTTCCTCCCTCAAAGGATTCCAGCAGGAGCCAGCTGCCCACTGCAGAAGGGCTGCCGGAGAGGATTCCAGCAGGAGGCAGGGAGTGGGACAAAGTGACCTGAGAGGTCCCCAGCCCGTCTGGAATGTTAGTAAA
>PVJI01021494.1:0-27078 GCA_004026765.1 Micronycteris hirsuta
TCTCTGTCAAAATAATTGGTATAGCTTCTGTCTCCTGACTCAACCCAGACTGATACAAACACAGTCCAGCAATTTCAAAATAACTCAACTCCTTATTTGTGTTTCTTGAGCACTATGAAGTAGACACACAATTCTGTACTTGATTTAAAATCCATCTGCTGCTCTCAAATACTCCAGCTGCTCCCAAGCCTGAGTCTTCAAGAGTCTCCTCTTCCCCTGAAATCCCTTCTATCCATTGCCTCTGCTCTCATTTCTTTTGTCTTCCTCCCCAAGTCCTTTTCTCCTAATTCTCCATCACAAAATCTCAAGGGTCAGAAACGAGGAGCCTCAGAGGGTAGCAGAGCCAAGTCTAGAGTCCAAGACACTTGGGCTCCTTTCCTCCGGCCAGAGGTAATAAACTGAAATGCCCTCCCCAGACTGAAACGGGAAGGCAGGAAACACCAGGCATAAAACTCTGGGACTGCATTGCTATCAGACTCAAAGTGAGTGTGGTGTTACAACTATATTCAGCCTCAGAGAGAAGTGGGGAGCTGTAAGGATTGCAAAGTATGTGCCCTGCCTTGATGTAAGAGCTTTCAGTTTTTCAAAGGAGGCCAAAAAATGTAAATTTTTATGTGAAATCTCTATGTTTTTAAACATTGGCTCATTTTTTTTTAATATTCTGTACAGGTTAAATGAAACTTGCCCAATCCTACTGATATGACCTACTACTGCCCCATATTAGCCCTAAATCCATTCAATATAGTCCATTTTCCTGACAAAGACTTGATGATTAAATGTATTTATTTTTCAATAGGGCTCTGAACTATAACAACAAACCAAAAGCAGGATCCTTTTCCTTGCCACTTTTCCAAGTATCACCAAAATGAAAGAAAGCAAGAAAGAGCTGAGTTACAGAAGATACTACTTGATTTAAACCTTTAGAAAATCTGGGATTCGACTTTAAAAATATTAACAGAAGAAAATAGCTCTCTAAAACAAAGCTTTTAAAGTTTATTTTAGAAGAAGATGGTAGTGCTGCATTATTTTTAAAGTAATATTTACAGAACAGTTTGTTCTAGAGTTTTAAATGACACAAATAGACTAGGCCTGGTATATACATGCCAAAATGGTGACAATGAAATTAGGGTTTGGTCCAGTGGTAAATTACCCTCTGCTCATCTCACCGACACCAAAGGCTCCAAAATGGAGAAGGCATCAGATGAATAAGTAGGCCATTTGGGTACATATAAGGGCACACACCCACTTACCTCTCAAACCCCCCATGTGCAATTACCCAGTCTGTAAGAGAAAGACACACACTAGCTCTATAATTACCAGATGTGAACTAAACAATCATGCCTTCTTAAAAGCTAAGCTCCATTTCTCAGACACACTTTATCAGCCTCAGAGCAAACTCCAAAGCAATATGATGCCCACTGCATAGAATGCCTCATAACACAGAACGTCATGAAATCCACCAGCTGGGGGACAAAGCAATGTCAGTAATGCTAGAGTCTGGGATAGGTATGGAAAAGAAAGGGTTAATTTCTTATTCCTTATTCTAAGATGTCCCCATGTGTTATTACTACAGAAGGAAAAAATAACAATTTCCCACAACCAACTTGTTTTGCTTCACCTCCACAAGTGCTTACTGTCAAGTACAATGAGAACTAGCCTGCCTAAAACCCACAACCTTACTTTCCAAGAGCCAGAAAGGAGCCATAAAAGGCCTCTGCAGAGTTTATAGAGTTGGCACAAAGGCCATGCCCTAAGGACTCCTCGGAGACCTATCATATCTTCAGTACATTGCTTCTTACTTTTGACTTCAAAGTTGACAGGTCAGACTCAGGAAATTTCAGTCTGGAGACAAATCAAAGACACTTAAAAAAGAAAAGGACTATATGTTGTGAAATGCCAGAGCACACAGTGGAGACAGCAAATGTTGAAGAGAAGGTACGTTAAAGAAATGAGGAGGAATGTATAAGCCGATTGCTCAAAGTGGGTCTTTTTCTTTTTTCTTTCTTCAGAGAGAGGGGAAGGGAAAGAGAAAGAGAGGGAGAGAAACATCAATGTGTGGTTGCATCTTGTGTGCCCCATACTGGGGACCAGGCCTGCAACAAAGGCATGTGCCCTGACTGGGAATTGAATCAGTGACCCTTTGGTTCACAAGCCAGCACTCACTCCACTGAGCTACACCAGGCAGGGCTCAAAGTGGGTCTTAAAGAGACAGTGCTACTTGTTGAAAGGTGGGAAAAGACTGGAGCCAAGTAAAAGAGGGTAGGACAGAAACAGGATCAACAGGAAAGTAACCAATTTGAAATAGCCCAAAGGGGCAAAAACATCATGACTACCACAGCTGTTAAAGTAGCATCTGATGTTTATAGTGAACTTAGGCATGCAGTTTCAGTGACAAGCGCTTCACCTGGTTTCTCTTATTCAACACTCTCAGTAGCCCTGTAAGGTGGGTATTATGCCCATTTTGCCAATGCAGCTATAGAGACTCAAAGAGTTCAAGTCCAAGATCACCTGGTAAAAAAGAGCATAGCCAGAATTGAATTCCAGATCTGCCTAGTTCCAAAGCCTGCCCACAGGGGAAGTGGTAGAGGCAAAGGAAGAAAAAAAAAAGCATGATACTATCAAAGGATGCAAAGTACCACCATGCCCCTGGCTTTCTGAACTCTGTATCCAGACAGCTCTATGAGGGCAGGGACCATGTCTCTCTTGCACAGCGTCTGGTGTGGTCTGTGCTTTCTCTGTCAAATGAAAGAGTGCATGATTCTTTCCATAGGGCAATCCTATAATGTAGGTGTTGGTATCCCTACTTAACAATTCTTTAAAGCATTCATTCTAAAAAAGGAAATAAATAAACTTTCCTGGTGAAAGATAAAACAAGGGGCTATTTTAACAGGCCAAATGTCTGCCCTTACCAAACAACTGACAGAATACTGGGAAGGAAAACAAAGTAGAACTACTAGGGGATACAAAATAAGACACCTTGTACTATTCCTTTTTCTTTGATAAGTGAGATAACGTAACTTGCAATAACATCAGCAAACAGCTCTCTTTGTAGCCAGATTTCATTTATAGCCCATAGCCTTGAAAAGTTTACCATGACCATGATGCAGGGCATCATCGCTTGAAATAAAGAAAAAAAAAGAAAAAGAGGGAGACTGAGGGAGAGACAGAGACAGAGACAGAAAGAAAAGAAAACTAACAACCCAGAAAACTAGGCAGTTCATTATGTGTTCTCTTCCAAATTCTGCAGAATAACACGTGAAGTGACAGATGTGAAGAGGAAGGAGGTTCACACCCAGAAAGGCAGGAGAACTATTTTTGTGAGGTTTTCAAAGGACGTGGCAGAGTGCCTGGAGAACAAGTGCACAGATGTAACTCCAGCACATGTATTTATTCATTCATTCATTCATTTATGTATGCATGCATGTGTGTGTGCATCCATGTATGCATGCAACAAACATTTACCAAGACCCTACTATGAGCCAGGCTCACTGACAGAAGCTGGAGATACTTTGGGGGAACATAGTCCCTGAACTTAAGAAGCTCACAATCTGCTAGAAAATTTCAGGCAAGTAATAAGTTAATACTACCCATAATGCGGTATGTCCCATGGACTTTAGGAACTCAGTCTGAGAGAGCAGAGGTTGAGAACTCTCCTCAGAAGTAATATGTGAGTCTTGAAGTGAATGACAACCAAGGAAAGAAATGGAAGGAAGGTTTGAGAGGTTATCAGAGATAAGAATTGCATGCTATGACAAGAATTTTATATATTTTTTAATTTTTTTTTAAAGATTTTATTTATTTATTTTCAGAGAGAGGAGAAGGGAGGGAGAAAGAGCAATGTATGGTTGCCTCTCACATGGCCCTCATCGGGGACCCGGCCCGCAACCCAGGCATGTGCCCCGACTGGGAATCGAACCAGGACCCTCTGGTTCCCAGCCCGCGCTCAATCCACTGAGCTACACCAGCCGGGCAGAATTTTATATTTTATTCTGAATGGAATGAAAAGCCATTCAATGTTTCACTTTTAGGGGTATTACATGTCTAGATTGGCATTAAAAAATAAAAATCTGGAGACAATGTGGATAGAAAGAAGTTTAGACTAGAGGCAAGAAGGTGGTAAGTCAAGAGACTACTGTAATTGTTCAGGCTAGAACTATTGAAACCTAAGCTAAGGTAAGGATGGGAGACTAAAAAAAGTCAATGGAAATTTGGGATGAATATGGATAGGAATTATGAAGAGGGAAAAAAGGAGTCAATGACGGCCTCAAATTTTGTGTGGAGGGGCTGGGATACTGGAGACATTCCCAAAGAAAGGGACACAGGATAAAATTGGGGGAAAGTATTAATAGCAAGTTCATACTTGGACACGTTGACTTTAAAGTGTTTTTGCCTAGAGAGGCCCTAGTCATGTGTCTCTATATCAACCTCCCTGTATTATGACCAAGCTGGTCCTTCTGCAAGGCTGTGATCAATAGGTCAGCCAGGGCTGGGTTCTCATCTGAAGCTCAGCTGGGGAAGACTCCACTTCCATTCCTTAGCTCATGTAATTATTGGCGGCACTCAGTTTGCTGCAGACTGTCAGATTAAGGGCATCAGTTTCTTACTGGCTGTTGATTGGAGTCCACCCTAGGCTCCCTGACATATAGCCCTTTACATAGGTAAAATTGCAGTGTTCTTCTTAAAGCTAGCAAGTATGAGCATCTTTATGCAATACAGCCATTACAATTTTGTGTAACATAATCACATATATTTAATTGCATACACACCATCAACTTTGCTGTATTCTTGGTTATAAGCAAGTCACAGATTTCCACTCCCCATCTTATTCAAGGGCAGAGGATCACACAAAGGTATGAATCCGGGAAGTGGGAATAGGGGGCCACCTTAGAGTCTACCCACCACACTCATTTTCATTTGGTCTCCAACAGTTGGAAACCCTTGAACCCGCTTCTCACCTCCTGTGGCCCCATAGCCTAAGCAACTAGACACCGAGTGGCATACAAATATAGACCCACAACCTATCCATCTCTCTTAATTCAATCTCTTTCCTGAAAACTTCCCAAGGAAGCAATCCTCTTCCCTCCCCCCTCCACCATTCTGGTCTCATAGCACTTAAAATCTAAACTAAGAGTTTCTAGAATTTGAGGGTCAAAAACTACATAACTCCCCCAAAATAATAATTCCATTGAGTGCTTACTATATATTGCTGGCTATACTGGAAACCATATATGCAATGTCTCCTTTAATCCTCACAATGATACCAAGTTAAGTGCAAATATCATTCCTATTTTGCAGATGGAAAAATTAAGACATGGAGAGGCTAAGATACTTGCCAAAGTCAAATAGTTAAGTCGCAGGTACTGGGCGATCTGACTCCAAAAGCCACACTCAAAACCAGTTTAGTCACTTAAACATCATCAGTTGCATTTCTAGGCTCTTCTAAATGAGAAAATACAAAAGTAGCCAAAAGCTACTTTGAGTTCAGTTACAGTTTTATATACATTTGTAGATTTTTCCCCACAATAGAATCTACAAATATTTGCAAAACACGTATGTGTAAACACTATTTTCCCCACAAACAGTGAGGATTGGCAACCACTAGCAGAGCCTCAGAGCCCTCCCCACATGGCTCCTCAGCTGGGCACCAGTGGCCCCTGTCCTCTTCTTTCGGTAGGTTCTTACGCAGGGATGATTTTGCCATCCAGGGTATTTGGCAATGTCTAGAGACATTTTTGATGGTCATGACTAGGGAGAGGTCACGACTGGAATCAAATAGGTAAAGGCTGGGGATGTGGCTAAACCTCTTACAACAGGGCAACCCCAACAACAAGGAATTATCCTGCCCCAAGTGTCAACAGTGTCAATCTTTGAGAAACACACCTGTATATCAATACAAAATTCTCTACTTGTTTTATACATATATGTCCTAACTCTCCAAGATAAACCAATATGCCATCAAAGCAGGGATTTCTTGAGTTCTTCGTCACCCCACCTTTCTCCTAACCTAAGTTCCAAATATGGTGAGTGTCCAAGAAATACTTTTAAATTGAAATTTATTTCAAAAATACAGTAGGCTTTATTTTTATATGAGTTATTTTTTCAATGATTAACACACTCCCTCCAAAATAAGAGCTTCTACTTTGGGTTTACTGAAGGTAAATTTACTTCTGGAATTAATACACCTCTACCCCAAGCAGCCTCTGGCACCTGTATAGTTGAATTAGCAAATCAAATCCTTGGTTTAGAAAACTAGATAAATGAAATAACATGCAAGATTGAGACAAACAGGGAGACCCAGAAGCATTATCAAATGCCAAGGACTGGAAGATGTTTATTTCCTTATGCAACCACTCAGCCTCAAAGAAAGCCAAGGACATGCAAACAGACTAAGTTCCAAAAATTATCCTTTTATTTTTTTTATCACAAATCATTGTGAGAGAAGAAAAGAGAACATAGTTTTAAAGCATTTCAGATGTATTTGCTAAATGATAAAATAGCCCCATCTTTTGTTAGTCAATTGTGTATATATCAAAGCAAGTATACCTTATAATTTTAGGAAGAAAAAGGAGCTATTATTCCATTTTCAACATAAAGATATTTAAACCTGTATGCCAGACAATGAGCCAAATGACCATCCCAACAAATTTTCTACCAAGCAGGGAAATGTCTGTAGTGGACTGCCATGCCTCTGTGACTCCGTCTCAGGTTACAGGCTAGTTCCTCATTCCCTCTCAGATAAACAAAAAACAAGTCCATTGAATCCCAAAATAACCTAAAATCTTTGGTACCAAACCCACACTGCTGAGAAGGCTCCAGAATTATTCTGTCTGCTCCAGCACTGTACTTTCCAAGGAGAGCTAATGAATCAGACTGGTCAGGACCATGCAGTTTTTGAAGTTCAGGAGTGTCTTGATTACACGCAATTAGTGAGGCTGTGTACAGAAGTCCAGTGACTCACACAGCCTTGCAACCCAGCACAGTCAGCAGGGCTGGAAAACCAAGGTCATTAGCTCCTGCTGTTTCTCACCTCTCAAAGAATCAAATCCATGCTGGTTGTTAAAGACCATGGCTGGCCGCTTTGTACAATCAACCACAGATTATTTTTAATGGGAGTATGAGAGATTCAAAGCAGTGGGGAACCCCCAAATCACTAAGAGTTACAGTTGGAATTCTCTGGAGGTTTTTTTTTGAAACAACAGATCGAACTCCTCAAAGACAATTTTCCCAGGCTTATTTGAACATTTTCTCTGAGCTTCCTGAGCACATGCTAAACAGCATCAGGAAACAATGCGGGTATGTACCAGGGCCTAGGATAAAGTAGCCTGCTGGTAAAGCTCATCTGAGCATTAGCCTGGTTCTGCAGGGTCAGTGAGCTCATGTGGGTAGATTGAGCCTTTGGCTACTAGCTCTCTCTATATTCGTTCCACCTATCCTGGCTGAGCATTTACTCACGTGTAGGGCCTTTATTCTGACTTTCCCTTCCTTTTCTGGTGTCTGCTTTACCAGATTCTACACATTGTCCACAAGTCAGTGGCCTAAATCAAGCTTCATCTCCTCTAAGAAGCCAGCTCTGACCAACTGCAGACAACGTGGTTTCACATTATTCTCTGAACACCAGGCATCAGAGCAGTTGTTTGTTGAGCTCTCAAAATGTTCCATATACCATGCCCAAATCTTTTTAAAACTGACCTAAGTTAATTTGACTTGGCCAGGCATATATCATTCCCCTCAGTTTACCCATGAGAAAACTGAGCCTAAGAGAAGAAAAGTTACTTACCCCAGATCACACAGATAGTAAGTAAACAGTGGAACTGGAACTCAAGTCCATGTCTGTCTTGGACACTAAATCAGGGCTCAGCAAAGTTTTTTGTAAATGGCTAAATAGTCAGTATTTTAGGCTTTGCAGGCCACATATTCTCTCTTGCAACCTCTCAACTCTGTCTTCAAATGTAGTGTGAAAGCAGCCACATTTAAAAATGTAAAAATGAAGAAAACATTCTTAGCTCACCCGTGGTATGAAAACAAGAGGCCCACAGGCCTGTATGGAACATTCTCCTGAGTAAAGTTAATGGGGGATAGCAATTCCAAGAGGTGTGAGGCGGTATCTCACTGTGGTTTTAATTTACATCTCTCTGATGGTTAGTGACATTGAGCATTTTTTCATATGTGTACTGGCCATCTGTATGTCTTCTTTGGAGAGGTGTCTATTCAGATCCTCTGCCCATTTTTTAATTGAATTCTTGTTTTCTTGGTGTTGAGTTATATAAGTTCTTTATATATTTTGGATATTAATCCCTTATCAGATGTATCATTGATGAAGTTTATTCTGTGTATGGTCTAAGTTGGTAGTCTAGTTTCTTTTTTTTTTTTTTTTAATGTATCTGCCCAATTTTCCCAACACCATTTAAGAGACTGTCTTTACCCCATCATATGTTCTTGCCTCCTTGTCAAATATTAATTGACCACAAAGGCATGGGTTTATTTCTGGGCTAATTCTGTTCCATTGATCTGAGTGCCTGTTCTTATGCCAGTACGATGCTGTTTTGATTACTATGGCCTTATAGCATATAGTTTGATATCAAGTAGTGTGATACTTCCAATTTTGTTCTTCTTCCTCAAGATCATTGAGGCTATTTGGAATCTTTTGTGGTTCCTTATAAATTTTTGGAATATTTGTTTTAGATCCATGAGATTTGTTGTTAGTATTTTAATAGGAATAGTGTTGACTCTAGATTGCTTTGGGTAGTATGGACATTTTAATAATGTTAATTTTTCCTACCCATGAACATGGTATATGCTTCTACTTACTTGTATCTTCCTCAATTTCCTTCTTCAGTATCCTATAATTTTCTGAGTATATGTCTTTTACCTCCTTGGTTAAATTTATTCCTAGGTACTCTTTTTTTTTTTTGGTTGCAATAGTAAATAGGATTGTTTTCTTTTTTTAAGTATTTTTTACTGATTATGCTATTACAATTTTCCCATTTTTTCGCCTTTATCCCCCCTCTATCTTGCACCCCCCAACCCTCCAGCATTTCCCCAACTCTTACTTCATGTCCATGGGTTATACATATAAGTTCTTTGAGTTCTCTGTTTCCTATACCATTTTTTATCTCTCCCCATCTATTTTATGCCTACCAATTATGCTTCTTCTTCCCTGTACCTCTTCCCCCTACCCCTTCCTTCCCCCTCCCCAATGAAATCTCTCCACGTGGTGTCCATTTCTCTGATTCTGTTCCTGTTCTACTTGTTTGCTTAGTTTTTGTTTTCATTGTTTTTCTTTTCTTTTAAGTTCATTTGTTGAGAGTTGTGACTTTGTTGTCATTTTATTGTTCATATTTTTTATCTTCTTTTTCTTAGATAAGTCCCTTTTACGTATCATATAATAATGGCGTGGTGATGATGAACTCCTTTAACTTGACCTTATCTGGGAACCACTTTATCTGCCCTTCCATTTTAAATGAAAGCTTTGCTGGATAGAGTAATCTTGGATGTAGGTCCTTGCCTTTCATGACTTAAAATACTTCTTTCCAGCCCCTTCTTGCCTGCAACGTTTCTTTTGAGAAATCAGCTAATAGTCTAATGAGAATTCCTTTGTAGGTAACTGTCTCCTTTTCTCTTGCTACTTTTAGAATTCTCTCTTTATCTTTAAACTTGGATAACTTAATGATGATGTGCCTTGGTATATTCTTCTTTGAGTCCAAATTCTTTGGGACTCTCTGGGCTTCCTGGACTTCCTAGAAGTCTATTTCCTTCATCAGATTGGGGAAGTTTTCTTTCATTATTTGTTCAAATAAGTTTTCAACTTCTTGCTGCTGTTCGTCTCCTTCTGGCACCCCTATAATTCAGATATTGGAACGTTTCAGATTGTCCCAGAGATTCGTAAGTCTCTCTTCACTTTTTTGAATTCTTGTTTCTTCATTCTGTTCTAGTTGGATGTTTATTTTTCCCTTTTGTTCCAAATTGTTGCTTTGAGTCCTGGTTTCCTTCCTATCACTGTTGGTTCCCCGAAATTTTGCTTTATTTCATTTTGGGAATCTTTCATTTGTTTGTTTGTTTGTTTTTTCACTTTTTGACCAAGCTCAATCAGTTCTGTGAGCATTTTGATTACCAGGTCTTTAAATTCTCCATCAGATAGATTGGCTATCTCCTCATTGCTTAACTCTCTTTCTGAAGTTTTGCTCTGCTCTCTTCATTTGAGCCATATTTCTTTTCCTCAGCATACCAGTCTGGTTCTTCTAGTTGACTTTTTCTTTAATTTCTTGGTTGTCAGAGTTCTATGCAGTTTGATTTTCTGGTACTTCTGGTTGGTTTTTTATTTTAGATTGGTTTTTATCCTCCTTTTGGTTGTGCAAGGAAGCAAAGGGTTTCTACCTATGCCTCCATCTTAACTGGAATTCATCAGATTGTTTTCTTAATTTCTCTTTCTGAAAAGTCATTACTGGTATATAAAAATGCCACCAATTTCTGAATATTAATCTTATATCCTACTACTTGATTGAATTCATTTATCAGTTCTAATAGTTTTTTGCTGAAGTCTTTAGGGTTTCCTATGTACAGTATCATGTTATCTGCAAATAATGACAGTTTTACTTCCTCCTTTCCAATTTGGATGCCTTTTATTTCTTCTTGTCTCAATGCTATGGTTAGTACGTCCAGTAGTATGTTGAATAAGAGTGGTAAAAGCATGATAAGTTACAAAGGACAGATATTAATATTTACATTTCAGTGTTACATTCACAGCAGGTAATAATCTTTTCTAAGTTCTATACCCTGGTTTAGATGTGGGGCTGGGTATAGAAAAAAACAAGTTTTCTTGATTTTTTTTTTCCTTGTGCCACTATGTACCTCAGGTGCCTCAAGACTAGGTTATCCTACCTGCACCCAAAGGACTCCAAATGAATTTTATAAAAATGTCATTGTAGTCCTGCCTGCTGTGATTTGGTCGGTTGGAGCATCATCCCATAGCTGAAAGGTTACTGGTTGATTCCTGGTTAGGGCAAATACCTAGGTTGCCTGCAGATTCTTGAAGTTCCCTTATAATTACATAATAAACCACATTTGTTCAGCTAAGATGTTTATAGGAATATGGGTGGCACAGTTTGAGAATAAAATATGTAAAGGAATTATTTCGTCAGCGGCTACTTTCAGTTGTATGTGGGGAACTACACTTCTAAATTATTTCTTAAAAATTATTTTTGTGGTGGTGATATGGCCAAGATGGCAGATTGGGACAGGGCTCTTCAGTAGGGCGGGGCCTAGTCCAGAGCCCAGAGAAGAGTTAGAGATCCTGCACCGGGGCCAGGGGCCAGGTCAAGGGACCCTCAGAGTATGGCGAGGTGGCAGGAGGGTGATGGTGGAAGGCTTGTCCATGCCCATCCTGACACTGGCACACAGGGCCATGTGTAACTTCTCTACAAGATGCAGGAACATGAAGGAGAAATGAAGACAATGGTGTCTTTCACAAAATCCATAAACAAAAATAATCAGCATTATGGTAAATAAATAAAAATACTTCACCAAGCCAGATCCACAAATTCACAAGTGCAATGATCAGCCATGCCAAAATAGATGGATGATGACAGAATGGACACCAAGTTTATGAACCTGTGGGAAAGGGATGCAGAACTGACAAGTGGCATGTATGCAACAACTGAGCAATGGAATCAAAATGAGGGTCCCAAAAGGGACTTCACTGGGCCTTAACCTGCCTCTGGCCAGTGCTGTGAGTACCAGGACTGCACGACCATGTGGGAGGTAGAGCATGGTCAGAGTATTCGGACAAGTGTGGCAAGGCGTCCATCACTGGACCTTGAGGTATATTAACCCTAGCAATAAATGTGTCCTCTCCACCAGACCCAGGAAGGCTGAGGGCTGTTGTACTGGGCTAAGGGTACAATGGGTGACTGGGCTAAGCCCAACATAGGAACTTCAGATTTTTTTTGTTTAACAAAAAATGTTCCTAACACGCTGGGGTCAAAGCCCCTCTTATAAGTTCACTGGCTCCACCCCTTCACCCAGTTACCATAGACACTTGGCTAGAGGAAGGCTAACATTCCACATTCTGAGCTGTTGGAGAGGAAAGAGTGAGAAGGAAAGAGAGCAGAGCTGTGTGAGCTGTTGGAGAGAAAAGAATGAAGGGATTCAGAAGTATCTTCCTGTGCTGAGCTGGCATGGGAGTCCATCTGAGAAACTGGTATAAATCAGGTACCACAGTACCCATCACCAGGACCACAGAGCCACAGAGATCCTGAGTGCCCACACTGCTGCCACAGTGCTGCTGTGGTCCACAGATCCCACCACCAGGAGTAGCTGAAGTCTGGAGCTCCCATGCCTGGGCACATGTTGCCCTCAGGTCTAGAGCATCCAACCCAGGGACCACAGTACCAATGAGGACTGGAGCACCCACCTGCAGGAACATGTTACCTCTGAGGTCTGCAGCGCCAACCAGAACCTCAGTGCCACTCATGGCCAAAGCAATGACCAGAACATCCATGATACTCAAGGTTGACTCGGCCTGTATCCAGGCGAGCTAGAACCCACAAGGCTTCTAGACAACGGACACTAGTGCTAGGCTCAGACTCCAGGAATCAATAATACTTCCCAAAATTGAACAAAAAATAAAAATAAAAAATGTTTAAAATTAAAAAAAAAAAGAATACTTCCCGAAAGGGAAGACTCTAGTAGCCCCCCTATATCACATTTTCCTTTAATAAATTCTGCTTTAAAGCAAGAAAAGCCAACAACAGCAGTGATGGGCCTTATAGAAAAGGCAATGGAAGTGATGAAGCTGAACTACCAAATAAGAGAAACTCAAATCCAACAAGAAGGGGTAATGGAGAAAGTTGGCCTACTACTCAATGAAAAGTTACTGTTCCAGGATAACACTAAAGTCATGATAGCAAACTTGACCAACAATGCTAAGAAGTATCAAAGGGAAATTGAAAATCAGTGGGACAAATACACCCAAGAAAGTGGTGAGATATTACCAGAGACGAATCAGCTTCCAAATATGCAAAACAAACTTCAGAGCTTCGAACAACACAGCTCTTGGAGAAAGAAAAACTAGTTTCCAATTTCCAGCAGAAGCAGGAGGCATTGAGGGATATCTCACTGGGAAGGGAGAAGGCCAGTACAGAGAGCTACAGACAATACAGGAGGAGCTAAAGAAAGCCAGAGCTAAGACAGCTGCAAAGGCCCAGGCCTGGTACCTCCAGGAAAAAGCATTACTGGAGAGGCAACTGAATGAGCCAGCCATGAGCATCTAGAGGAGAAAGAAGAAAAGGAACTGAAAAGGAAGGCCCAGGACTTGGAGGTGGCAGCAGACAGGCATGCTGATCAGCTGAGCCACCTCAGAACAGAGACCCTGGACTTATACAGAGAGTCCCTCCAGCAGTCCCAGCAGTACCAGGAGGAAAAGACCCCCCAAAGCTGGTTAAAAATTCAGAAGCAGCAGCTGCAGCAGGAAAAATGGTGGTCTGCAAAAAGCTCATATGCAGACAGGCAGGAACAGGAGTCCAGGAAGAGCTCACTGGCAGATGTGCCAGAATACCTGCTTAAAAGACTTAGGAAGAGCTCACAGCAGGGTGATCCAGAGTATCGAAGAAGTTCCCAATAGGGAATTGAATCACAGCTGAACTGCTAGATATTTGTGACCAGCTTCCCTTAATTAGGTTTTTCTTTAATTAGCTCCTGTTGATAAACCAGGTATTCCTCACACCTCTAGATCATATAACACCGTTGGCAAACATTCATACATGAAACCAGGTGGAGAAAACTACCTTGAGTATTGAAAGGAAAACAGTTGTATGATTTATTCCATCTAGCTGAGGCAGATTTCTTTATAGGAATATACCTTTAAGGATAGCATCTCAGATTAACTATATTTAGTACTTTCTGCTTATAACAGAGGGGTCATTCCAAATCATCAAGAGAAGGCAGAGGGCAGGGAGAAAACCCCAAAGTGAAATAGAAGGTCAAAAGCGACTTGCCCTCCCTGTGAAGGGAGGGGCCGCCAGAGAAAGAAGCTTGTACAGAGTAGGTGGGACTGGAGACTTTGTCCACTTGCTAAGCACAGTGTCCAGAAGAAGGACAAAGGCAAATATAGCCAATACTGGCCTGCATTGTTTGGAAAGGGGGACATTCCCACTGGCTTTCAGAGCACATGGGATTCTAGAAGGGGACTTTTTTTTTTTTTAAATAATTACTTTATTGTTGTTCAATTACAGTTATTTGCAATGTCTCCCCTCTAGAAGGGGACTTTTAAATGGAGTGTGCTGGGAAGCAAAGTCAATTGGTTTTTTCCCCTCCCCCAGTGGCGGGGTGGCGGGGTGGCGGGGTGGCGGAGAGCGTGGCGTTGGCCTCAGTCACCAGCAGGCCTGCCAACGTGACCAGTGCAGTCCTGTGAGAGGAGGCCTGGGGGCACAAACTCCAAAAGATGCCTGGAGCTAGACAGTGACCTGAGACCAGCTAAGCCACCTACAGTTATGATACTTTGGGTGGGAAAAGCGGTTCCTGGAGCCACCTTGAACTGAGCTGGCAGAGGGTGACAGGGTGATTTTTCTTTGGGAATCTGACAGGAGACAGGCTTTCAGGCAGAAACTTGCCATTATTTCCAAAGACCTTGGTGATAATAGCACTATGAACAGTTTTGTTCTTGTGTTATTTTCAGTTCTGAACCTATGTAGTAGTTGTAATGACAAATACTTAAATAGCTATTTTTAATGTCATACTTTTTCTTTCCCCTTACTTTTGTTACCTAGATATTTTAGACAGAAACTTCCCCTTATTTCAAATTATAATAGTTAAGTAAAAGTGGTGAAAGAAGACAGCCCTGTCTTGTTCCAGCTCTTAAGTGAAATGCTTTTAGTTTTTGCCCATGGAGTATGATGTTGGCTATGGATTTGTCATACATGGCTTGTATTATATTGAGGTATGATCCCTCTATTACCACTTTGATGACAGCTTTCACCATACATGGGTGCTGGATTATATCAATGCTTTTTCTGCATCTATTGATATGATCATGTGTTTTATACCTTCATTTTGTTTATGTGATGTATCTTGTTTATTGATTTGCAAATACTGTACCAACCCTGCATCCCCAGAATAAATCTGACTTAATAATGGTGCATGAGCTCTTAAATGTATTGCTGGATCTGGTTTGCTACTATTTTCTTGAAGATTTTAGCACCTATGTTCACTAGGGATGAATCAACAAACAAGTGTCGATGAGGGTGTGGCAAGAAGGGAGCCCTCATGCACTGTTGGTAGGAATGCAGACTGTTGCAGCCACTGTGGAAAACAGTATGGGATTTCCTCAAAAAATTAAAAATTAACTGCCTTTTGACCCAGTGATTGCACTTCTGGGAATATATCGGAAGGAACCTAAAACACTAATCTGAAAGAACATAAGCACCCCTATTTTCATAGCAGCACTATTTACAATAGTCAAGATGTGGAAACAGCTCAAGTACCCATCAGTAGATGAGTGGATATAAAAGCTGTGGTACATTTACATACTGGAATATTACTCAGCCATAAAAAAGAAGGAAATCTTACCTTTTGTGACAGAATGGATGGACTTAGACATATTATGCTAACTGAAATAAGTCAGTCAGAGAAAGACAAGTACATATGATCTCATTTATATATGTAATATAAATAATATAACAAACTAATATAACAAATAAAATGAACAAACAATAATATGAACAAACTAATTTAACAAATAAAATAGAAACAGATGCATGGATACATGGAACAGACTGACAGCTGTCAGAAGGAAGGGGTATTGAGGGACGGATGAAAGAAATTGAAAAAACCTACATATAGAACACATAGACACAAATAACAGTGTGGTGATAGCCAGAGGGAAAGAAAGGTGGAGGGAGGTAGAAGAGGGCAAAGGAGGGATAAATGGGGACAGAAAGAGACTTGACTTTGAGTGATGGGTGAGTGATGCAGCATGCAGATGATATTTTGTTGAGTTGTACACTTGAAACCTGATGGTTTGGTTAACACATATCACCCCAATAAACTCAGTAAAAAAGTTTAAAAAAAGAAAAAGGAAGGAAGGAAGGAAAAGAAAGAGAAAGAAAGAAAGAAAGAAAGAAAGAAAGAAAGAAAGAAAGAAAGAAAGAAAGAAAGAAAGAGAAAGAGAGGGAGGGAGGGAGAGAGGGAGGGAGGGAGGAAGGAAGGAAGGAAGGAAAGAAGGAAGGAAGGAAGGAAGGAAGGAAGGAAGGAAGGAAGGAAGGAAGGAAGGAAGGAAAGTCAGTCAATGGGCTACAAATGCTTTGTCAAGCTCCCCTACCCCGGTGAGCACAGCTCTAGACTTACCCACTTAACCTGTACTAAAGGCTTGTTGGAGCCAAACTCTATCAGTGTTTCCCAAAGACCTAATAACCGCCCTCCCCCAAGACAGGGTCATCACTACTCCCATTTAAGCAGATGCGCTTTGAGAAGTAAAAGAACTTCACAAGGCTAACTCACTGGTTAGGTGTGTGCTGAAATTTCAACCCAGGCAGCCTGACTCCAGAGCTGCATTTTCCATCTCCACAGCCAGTACATGGTCAGGCTCACTGAAGCTGGAACTGACACCTCTTCAGTGTGAGCACCCAGTATGGAGTCCTGGTCTCCTGGCTGCTGTTACCCCTGTGTCCACTGAAGATACTTCCAACACCACTGCAGTCTCTGGCCTCATGCCACCTCTCACCACTTTACCCAGGCAGAAAACATTTCAGCCAACTAAAGATCAGGGATCATCTCAGAAGGCCTGATTTCATATTCCACTGTTACACTTTAATGAGCCATTACATTCAGTGGAATGAATGATCTAAGGAATCAAATACATCATGTCCCATTATGTAATCTTGTAAATTATAAGTAAATATTACAAGCACCAAGGAAATCACTTCCCAGAGCCCCTTACAGTCCCCACTCCAGGCGTGCCTGATGTCATTCTGAGGCACTCACCTGCCACAATAAACTAGGTTGTCATATAACACTTCCTCCTCTATAAGACTACTTCTGCCCTAATTCTGCAAATAATGTGTTAAAGACAAGTCCTATGCTGGCTAAGCAGAGAAAATGGGAAAACAGGTCCTGATTTCAAAGTAATAAATCCTCGTTCTCCTGATGGGCTGTTATGCCATCTGACAGAGCAAATGTGAGTTTTAGATCCAGGAAACCAGTTTACTATCAGAGTGACCTTGAACCTCACTAATCCTCAAGTTCCTCATCCAGAACATAAGAACAAAAATCACTATGGCACAGGCTCTTCATTAAATGAAACAATATTTTAAAGTGACTGGCCCAAACATTAGTCTTACCCTCTGCTTTTTCCTCTTAGATGAAAATTTATTTTTAAATCACATGAAATAGAATAACTGCCAGAGTGTCTGTTGTTTTACTTTCCATACACATAATTTTAAACTTCCATAAGTAAAAGAGGCACTGTGATACATTTAAGTTGGAATTATCTAAAGTGGTGGTCTTCCTAGATTTTTTTGAGGTCCACAGTGAAGTGTAAAACCTAGTTAGTAGAGTAAAAGCATATTTTGATCTAACTTACATACTCAGTGCAGATAACATAATACAACTATCACCTAATTGGCCAAACATAGCTTGCTTTACAAAAGGCAACTACATCCAAAAATACACAGTAGACACCAATCAGGCTGGTGGCTTAGGCCAGGCTCCTTGGTTCTCATCTCAACTCTGACACTTAGTAACTAAGGCAAATCCTTAGTCTTTCTGAGACTTGTTAACCCAATCTATAATATGGAATGATAGTGCCTTCCCTGTGAGCTTGTTATATGGTGAAATGAGAAAATCCATGTAAATGCATATTAAATACCTATAAATCCATATTAAATATAAAGCAACTGGTATGCTGCTTAACTCCTTGATTCAATACCTGTAGATTATGATGATCAGTGTTTTATAAATGTTGGTTCATTAATATCATTGAGGAGATTCCAAAGAAAATGCAATTCTGAAAGAAGACCTGAAAGAGAATGCTGAGTAATAAAATTACTGGAAACGGTGGACGATCTAAGGTAACACCTTGACAAGAAATTTATTTCAACATGTTTGCTAAGATGTGTCTATGTGAAAATCATGGCATGTTTGCTAAAACTTCACCACATTATCATTATGCTCGTGTATCAAACCAGACTGGGGAGTCTATCACAGAACAAGTGTCGAGTTAAAATTGGATCATTGCTATCTGAATGAAGACAGTTTCTCAATTTCCTTTTTTCTTTCTCCTTTCTCTACTTCTTGTCACCCTCCCACAAATGAAGCTGCTTACCCATGCCAAGAATATACAACTCAGAAATGAGATCAGGAACAAAATTAAAATGAAAAAGAAAGACCTAGGAGAATAAGACTATCAGAGAAAGAAATCAAAGAACAGCACCATCTCATCGTTCACACAATAAGCACTGTGCACTGCCCTGCACAGACACTCGATGAACTGCTATGCTGTTGTCTCTAATCCTTATAACCAACGTGCAAAGTACAGGTGTCCCTGAACAATGTGAGAGTTGGGCCACTCACCATCTGTGCAGTCAAAAATCCATCTATAATTTTGAACTCCACAAAATCTTAACTACAATCATCCCTCAGTATCCTAGGGTTACTGGCTTAAGGAACCCCTGCAGATACCAAAATCTATGGATGACCAAATTCTTTGTATAAAATGGCATAGAAGAATGTATACAGTCAGCTCACCATATCATGAATTCCCAACCATGCATCAAAAATACCATTTTCAATGGAACTGCCTTTTGACCCAGCAGTTCCACTGCCGGGATTATACCCTAAGAACCCTCAAACACCAATTCAAAAGAACCCATGCACCCCAGTGTTAACAGCAGCATTATTTACAATAGCCAAGTGCTGGAAACAACCTAAGTGCCCATCAGTAAATGAATGGATCAAAAAACTATGGTACCTTTACACAACAGAATACTACACAGCAGAAAGAAAGAAGGAGCTCCTACCCTTTGCAACAGCATGGATGGAACTGGAGAGCATTATGCTAAGTGAAATAAGCCAGATGGTGAAAGATAAATACCACATGATCTCACCTATAAGTAGAATGTAATCAATAAAACAAACAATCAAGTAAAATAGAACCAGAGACATCGAAATAAAGGACAAACTGACAGTAATCAGAGGAGAGGGGGGAGGGGGATAACAGGGGAAGAAGAGGAATGGTCATCAAGGAACATGTATAAAGGATACATGGTTAAAGCCAAAGGGGGGTAGGATTGAGGGTGGGAGGTGGGGGTCGGTGGGGTAGGGGAGAGCAGTGGAGAGGGGGGCAAATGGAGACAACTGTACTTGAACAATGATAAAAAAAATCAAAGAAAAATACCATTTTCAGTCTGTGGTTGGTTGAATCCACACATGGGACACTAAGGGATATGGGGGGCCAACTGCATATTTTTAAAAAAATATCCATGCATAAGTGGACCTGCACAGTTCAAAACCATGCTGTTCAAGGGTCTACTATACAGATTTTATGCCCATTTCATAGATCAGGAAATCAAGGCTTTTACAGATGAAGTGACTTGCTCAAGGTCATACAACTAGTAAGCAGCGCATCATAGAACCTTGCCCTCAAGGAGCATATATGGGATGCTCCTTTAATGGGATGGAAAGACAGAAACAAAGAATGATGGTACAATGTAAAATACATGCTCATCAGGGCTAAAAACAATGTGTTATGGGAGCTCCAAGAAGAAAGAAACTCAATCCACAGTGAAGTGGCAATGTAAGAGTTAGTTATTAAAGGATGAATAAGAGATTGCCAGCCAGAAAAGGGAAATAGACATGCAGGCCTGGGATAATCATGCAAACTGAAACACAGAGATAGGAAAGATCCTTGCATGTTGAAGGTAGTATAATGAGAGGTATTCAGCTGAGCAAATGGAAATAGACTGAAGACTGGAGGTTGACAGTGAAAAGTCTTGTCAGCCAGGCTATAGAGTGTAGAGTAGATTCTGTTGACCAATTGCAGGCAGAAAAAGACCAGTAAGGCAGCTGTTTCACCAGGACAAAGTAGAGAGGACAAAGAGGGACAATGGAATGAAATGAAGGTAAATTCATGAGGTAGAGATGTCCTGGGAGGCATGAATATCAAAGGCTGACTTTAAACACATAGAAGAAAAGATGATGCCTTCTCAAAGGAGGTCCAACCAGGCAAAAACAGCACATATGAGAAATAAGGGGAATATTGGATACTTGATATTTAACACATAATTGAAAACAGAACCAGCCAATAGCATGTTTGATTTGGTCCAGTAAGAAATAAGGAAAGTTTCAAAAATGATAAGCGATGGAAATTAGCACAAGGTTTCCAAAAAAACTCAAAATGTAAAAGGTAAGATTCAATATACTATTACTATTGAACATAGTTAAGTCTGGTTTGGAGATGAGACCACTGGACCCTGACATGCGCCCAAGGACATCAAGAAGTGAACCAGCAACATCAGAGCAGAGCTTAACCAACCCAACCTGAGTACTAGAAATGGTATATATTGCCATAAGGACCGGGGTCACACCCACAGGGTCAGTTTTCTGTATACTCCCCTATAAGGAAATCATGTATAGATGAGGAATAGGGTACAAATCAGGAAACACTAAGACCTGAAATGACAGCACAACTTCCTTGTTATCCTCAATACTGCCCCCATGATGCTGGTTGCAACTCATGACTCATACTCAGGAATTAAAGTTCTCCCCAAAAAGCTGTTTCAATTACACACATCACTTCCACAGAAAGGAGGGTGATATATTTCCATTGATGCAGACAGAACTTTAAAGCCCAGCCAATCCTCTGTCTGGAGGATTCAAGGAGAGTTCCCAGTAAGACAAGATAAATGACATACAATGACAAGTATGTCTCGCCAAATGGAAGGAAGGACAATGGTTGACCAAACAGGAAGAAAGGTCCATAGACCAAGCTGCCAGGAAATCAAGGAAGAATTTTAAGTGTTAAAGATGCCAAGTCCCTTGGAGACTACCTTGTCCAACTCGCTGTTTATAAATTAGGAAAATGAAGACCAAAATAAGAAAGAAATTCCAGCCTCATACAGCACATTGAGACGGGAGAGATGGAGAAAGAGGGAAAGAGAAGGACGGAGGGAGAAAAAACAGGGCTTCTCACACCTTCCATTCCAAGATGCTGCTTTTCCCAGTGTCCTCAAGAAAAGCAGCCCCTCTCCCTCCAGCGGGCTCAAACCCCTCTTGGGGAATTAAAGAGAGACCAGAGACAAACCAGCCATACCCTGGTACTGGTGATGGGTGGATGATCTCTTGCAGTTCCACTCTCAGAGCCTGCTCCTGTTTCGTGAGCATCTCCGGTGTGCCTCAGATAATTTTTTTCCCTATGAAAATGCAGGAACAACTATATATGAGTCTGTTCAGAAGGGACAATAAGCTATTTACATCTGCAAGGGGGTGAGAATAGGCTCTTCCTGACAGATGCCATCCTCAGGCCACAAGAATGCTTGTCCAATTGAAACAGAGGGACCCTGCTCTGGAAGCCCTGTCCAATGGCTGGAAGGAAGCTCCTCCTTATTCACAGCATAGCCTTTACTGAGATTTTTGGGATTGCCAGATGTCATGAAAATATGGCCAACAATTGTTAGGCCTAATAAAGGATTTTGTCTCCTCACGACTTGGCCTCTTTTGAGAGAGGTAAATAAGATGGTTACAATTACCTTTTAAGATAGTCACATGCAGAAACAAACAGTAGTCAGCCTTCATGATACTTTTATGATACCGAGGGAAATAAATAATTGAATCTGTGGATGGCAAGACATTAAAGAATAGACTAACAATAGAGCAGAATATAAAAGACTATAATAAGAAAGATTAAATATGTAATCAAACCTTAGGAATAAACTCCTGATGAATAAAAATGGCCATAATTTAAAAACAAAAATAGATTTGCTGAATTTCAATTTGAAGAATCCATCCACAGCATAAAAATAAACATACAATATTTCAACCCTAGAATTTAAGCTCCCATTTTCAAATCAATTGATCAAGTACTCATGATTGCTGACTCTGGTTTCAAACACCATGAGATACAGGAGGAAAATGTATAGCAGGCTTCTTATCCAAAGTAGCTGGAGACTCAATTTGGTACAAGCAAGGTGTACACAACTGAATTAGGGAAAAAGAGAATTTATACAGTGAGAGGCAGAAGTCCTTAGGCTGTGACACAGCATTGTGTGTTTTCCTCCTGTGAAAATAAGTCCTGGGGTATCAATTTCCTTTGTGTTAAGATAAAAGTGCAACCACAGAGTGACTTTTCTTCACTTTAAATAAAAAGAGCATTTTATCTATCAGTGCAATTTAAAAAATCAAGTTAGGCAAAGCTATAATTTAGTCTTCCAACTTTTAATCCAATATTTCCCAAAATGAAGTCCAGGAACCATATGAATAAAAATCAAACAGGACACAATTTTTTTTTTCAGCTTATAATGTTTTCCTATTGTTTAGATATTTTTCCCCCAAAGAAAAAGAATTTATAGCATAAAAACTCAGGTATCAGAAAGACTCAAAAGGCTGTTTTCACTTTGTTCAAGTTTTGTTTCTAGGCATTAAGCATGTCATGCTGTTGTTGCCATCACTGTTTTCCAGATGTCTGCTGTATGCTCTGACTGACAGCTACTTTTCTCTGGGTTGCAGTAGACCACTTTTGTTTTCACTGCATCAATAACAAATGCTTCAGCATTAACAGCGTCAATGTGAAGCTCACCTTCCAAACACTTTACTGGTTTTAAAGTAAGAAGATGGTCGAAAAGAAATGCACTCACAGAGCCCCTCTCAGAGCCTGCTTCTTCATCTAAGCAATGGGAATAATAATGGCACCTACTTCATAATGTTATCAAGAGAGTAAATGAGATGATTTATATGAAATACTTATAACCATGTCTGACATCCAGTACTTTGAGCTAAGGTTTAGTCAAGTATAAGCGGCTACTATTTTTATTGCTGCTATTGCTCTGCTACCCTCATATGAGTATATGTTATCCATCCCCTCCTAGAGCAGGGACCGGCAAACTATGGCCCAAGGGCCAAATCTAATCCACCACACACTTTTGTAGGGCCCCAAGCTAAACACAGTTTTTATACTTTTTCTTTTTTTTTAATTATTTTATTGTTGTTCAATTACAGTTGTCTGCACTTACCTCCCACCACTCCTCCCCCATCCCAGCCAAACCCACCTCCCTAGTTTTCACATTTTTAAATGCTTGAAAAAAATCAGAAGAATGACATTTCGTTACATGAATATTATGTAAAATTAAAATTCCAGTGTTCATAAATAGAGTTTTATTGAAACACAGCCACTCCTATCCTTTTATATAGTAGCTATGTCTGCTCTCAAGCAGTTGCAACAAAGACTGCCTGGCCTGCAAAGCCTAAAATATTTATCATGTGACCCTTTGCAGAAAATGTTTGCTGACCCCTAAGGTGTGGTACCCAAGGAGGCCCTTGTGCCTTGCTGCTCACAGCTTGTCAAGTCTGTGTCAGCACTGGGTCTGAACCCCACTCTCTGCACTGAGTTCCTTGGCTGTTTATTCTCCATTTGGCAGTACCCACGTTTTACTGTTGGTTCCCACTTGTTTGGAGGAATCATGACAATCCTTTTAATTCCTTTTTGTTCTTTTTTCTCTTTATATTTTGTGTTATGCTATCTAAAAAGAATCACAGGGTAGAACATAGGCAACAGACCCTATAAGCCTGTTTTTTTAGCTAGTAGCACATATCAGTGATTTTGTGGTTCTCACTGAACCAGTGTCCATTTGGACAAGATTTTCTGTGGGTCACCAATAAAACTGGATAAGGTTCTCCTTCCATTTCTGCTTTTTAATCCTGAGAATTTGATTTTAATATAGACAGAGCATTCTCTCTGGAGGGCACAGATTGTCAGATCTGTGTTTGAAAGCAGCCAACTGTCAGGTTGAGGGTCCAAGCACAGGCATCATTTTCAACAGCCACCACGTCTCATGGGGTCATCTATGTCTAGTTCCTCTCCTTCTCCAGGAAAAACTCCTGCAGTTGTACTCTCATTGCAGTCCTAGTTCTTGTACCTATTTCAGCAAATTCCACCAAGGCTACATTCCTCTAGGGATAGTCTGACTTAAAATTGTTTGACAGATAAGATGCTGTAGCAGGGAAGAGGAGGGAGTGGACACTTCTCTGGCTCAATGGGCAGCACTTTCAGGGGAAGAATTTCCAAACAAAATTCTGGCTCAAAAATTGTTTCACTAAAAGATTCTTTGACCAAAGGTAATAAACAATTTAACAATCTTAAGCAAAAACAAATGAGTCTCATTCCCCTAATAAACCCTCCCCCACTCTTTATCCTCCTGTTGCCTCTCTATATTCCCCTTATCCTTCTGTTCTCTCTCCATCAGCACCTTTGTCAACTCCTCTCCTCTTTATCCAGGCCCCCACCTCTTCCCAAAGACTCTCTTAGGACCCTAAGATGCCAGTTGTGTCTAAAGATCCATCCTGAATGCCATGAGCCTGATATTGAGGCAACTATAGAATTTAAACCCTGGACCAATATAAATAGACTGGACTATAATTCAATCATGCTGACAAATGGTGAAACTATAAAAGATTTTCAGGATAAGCTGAAAAATAACTTTCAACCACATTCAGGAGTTAAATAAGGTACAGATCTAACAGCAGCTCTTCAATCTTGTCCACAAGTACTCCCACTAGCCCTTATGACCATGTGGTCCACTCACTTGGAGACACATTAGTTATTCTCCTATGAATGAGTAACTGAAAGGCCCATATGCTTTGGGATTTCACTTCAAATACTAGATTCTGTCCTGCTCCACACAGACATGGCATAATGTTGCAAAGGACTCATTGTACTACACCCAGCCCTATCACCAAGTTAAGGCCCCCTTCCTACATCTTCCTGAACAGCTTCTTCATGACCTTCGGGATATTTGTCAATTGTAAGAAACATCAGAGAAAACCTGTTCTTGAACCTTGTTGTAAAAGACATTATCAGGTACTCCTAAAAACAAATACAGTGGTGAGACTCCAAGGAGTCAGTCCCTGGGTTCATGTTTCACAATTAGAGAAGCAGAATTCCACTAGAACTGGAAGGCTATTACTATATGGGGACCTCAAACTGAGGATTCTCAGAGACCCTCTAGGAGTAGTCAATTTTCGGAAGTGGACAGCTGACCCAAGACCTTTGGAACAAGTTGATGAACTCAGATAAAGGACAGTTTCCACTCAAGGCATTGGACCAAGACTCCTATCTAATTCCTGTTTTATCATCTGCCTCCTATAATCATTCTTCTCATTTTTATAGACCCCTGATTGTTGTCCATCCATAATAGCCCTTTTTCCCTGTTTTTTCCTCCTATAATTATTAGGTCAGAAAATAATCATTCTTAGATTATCTCAAACAATAGCCACTACCTTAATCTTACTGATTGCTGGATATCCCACCCACCACCGAATACCTGTGATATAGTTTCCCAGGCAGGTCAAGGACTCATCAAATGAGACCGTAGAGAGTTACTTACAGTCAATGGCATTTCCACTTACAACTATGTGGCCAAATAACTTAAAACAAATCAATGTGTGCCTTTGCTAGTGACCTTCTCTCCCAGAAAAAAAGAATTAATTACTACAATCTGTGGTTTACATCCTATGCAATTTCACACTTGAATTCAACAAATTTCCTAAAGTAATGATCAAAATATTTGCCACCTGAAGGACACTCCTAGAGATTCAAATATGTAACCAGCAAATCTGATACTTTGGTTCTGATCTTATGTTATCAATAACTACTTTTGTCCTGTATCTCCATGAGCACATCTTGGATATTATTCATTTTGTGGCCAAAATGCCTGATTCTGTTTGCCTCAGACAAACATTTCATGCACATCAGGAATAATATTCTAAGACCTGCCCATGCCCAGACACTCTTAAATCCCTAAATCACCAAGGCCGGACATGAGCTCCAAAATGAATCCACCCTTGATTTCAGGCACCCTACCAAGGGAAATAATTGACTCACTGTTGATGCAAACAATTAGAGCAATTGTTCCCAATCTTACAAAGAGAAACATCTGTAAGAAAGTAATGACTAACTCTGGCAAAAGTTATCAAAAATACCGCTTCTGCCCTGGATGAATACAGATCAGTCTCAACTCATTAGCAGAAGCAGTGATGAAGCAGCGCATTGCTCTAGACTTCTGGTTGGCTAGTCACGGTGGTGTCTGTGCCATTGCTAATACTGCTTGCTGTGCTTGTATCAATGGAACAGGAAAGATAGAATAGTCTAAACATTGCCTTAAAGAAAGAGTTACTGTCCTGGCTGGGTGGCTCAGTTGGTTGGAAGTCAGTTTGGCGGGGTTGTCCTATATACCAAAAATTTACGGCTTCGATTCCCAGTCAGGGCACAAACCTAGGCTGCAGATTTGATCCCCAGCAGGGACATGGGGCATATATGGGAAACAACCAATATCTCCCTCTCTCTCCCTCTCATCTCTTTCTCCAAATAAATATATCCTCAGGTGAGAATTAATAATAATAATTTAAAAAGTTATTTGGCTTTCTACAGTTAATCCTCATGGCCTATAGAATTGTTCTTTTGGCCTGGGTTGAACAATTGGTTTTCCTGATTCTGAAACAACTTCTAAAGACTATTATTGTTCTCATTTTTGTCATAGTGACCAGAAGACTGCCCTGAATTAAAAAAAAAAAAAAGGCAAGAAGATAGAGAGCAGGATGACAGCTAAGGCAGGGAGGAAGCTAGGGGTGGGGGGATTGAGCAAAAAGGCAAAAGGATTCATGAACGTGGACAACAGCATGGTGGGTGCAGGGTTGTAGGGGGAGATAAAGGGGCTAAATGGTAATGCAAAAAACACAATAAAAACATTTTTTTTAAAGATCTTGTAATACACTTGACTGTGGAGACAACTAGATAATCTCTGACAGGTGCAGGTCTGAATCTCTAGCCTTTCCTGCATTGGTCAACCACTCACAAGCAAAAGAATGATGAAAAGAGGACTA